>CM050220.1:6222500-6225000 GCA_027475355.1 Coilia nasus | reverse complement strand
GGGCTGACTGGCGATATACGATACATATTGATATTTTAAAAACAGGATGAGCAAAGTGTTTCATGTTAAGCTAAGATTGCTCTAAAAGAGCTGTGCAAATGAAAAAGTAAACAGTAACATACGCAGGGGTACAGCTGAGTGATCCGAGAAAGCTCCGGCTGTCTGAACAGTGTGAACACATTAGGATAAGTGGTTTTGATAAAGTGGTATTGTATCATTGAAAATATATCGATATGGCGATATAGTGTCAAATACACATCTTCTTTAAAAATATATCGATATTACGATAATATCGATATATCGCCCAGCCCTAATTTCTGCCCTACTAAGCCAAAATGCAGTAACTACATATTTACTTCATATTTGCGATCAGATAACTACAAAACAAAGTTTAAACTGCAAATGGACTAAATCTCTTCCTTCTTCCTGTTCAGAAAGTACATAAACGCTGGGGGAGATGAAAGTGGTGTGTGTGTGTGTGTGTGTGTGTGTGTGTGTGTGTGCGTGCGTGCGTGCGTGTGTGTATCGGAGAGATTGTCCCCGAGTTCTGCTTTTTTGGAGTTTCTGTGGTGCTATTTCTATGTTTTCTTTTCCGAAAACCCCAAAACCAGTTTTGTTCCTGGCAGGCCACCGTAGCACTGAGTTGGATTCCTAGTTCCCAGTCGTGCTTTGGGGGGATTTTGGTGTGTGTCTCAGTGGGGGGAAAAGGGATGTGAGTTGTGCGTGTGTGTGTGTGTTTATGATGTGCTTATTACCCCTTAGATGTGCATTACGAAGCATGGCAGCTGTGTTGTGTGTGTGTGTGTGTGTGTGTTTGTGTGTGTGTGTGTTGACACATGTGGATTTCACCGTGCTATTTGACCTGAACACAGGACTCCTTGATCTCAGCAGGCCCTGTTGTACCTTTTAGCACAAACACACACGCACACACACACACACACACACACACACCCCACACAGACTTGTGTGATGCTGGCTTAGTTCCACTTCCACTTGATACCGGTTCCGGTACCGGTTCTCATCTCTCTCTCTCTCTCTCTCTCTCTCTCTCTTCTCTCTCTCTCTCTCTCTCTCTCTCTCTCTCTTTTCTCTCTTTATCTATCCTCCTTCTTTCTCTCTCGTTCTCTCTCCCCCTTCTTTCTCCCTCTCTATATATAGATATATCCATCTGTATGTCTGTTTGTTTCTGTCTGTCTCGATATCTCTATTGTGCTATCTCGTTCTCCCTCTCCCTCTCCCCCTCTTCCCTCCGTCTTTCTCTCTCTGTCTCTCTCTCTTTCTTGTTCTGTGCTGGTCTCTGCCTATCTTCTCTGCCTGTGTGTTAATCTAATGTGATGGGGATAAATTGTGGTGATATATATCTGACTGCTCCATTAGGGGCGTGGAGCACAAGCAGTGTGTGTGTGTGTGTGGTGTGTGTGAGTGAGGAGGTGGGTTGTTGGCATGGGGGGCGTGGGTAGCAGGGTTATTTTTGGTAACCTTTGTCTTCAGGGCTGTGTTTTTTCACCTCAGGATGAGGAAACTGTGTTTGGAAAGTGTGTGTGTGTGTGTGTGTGTGTGTGTGTGTGTGTGTGTTGTACATATAGATGTCAAGGGACACTAAGATGGGAGGGCTTTATATAATTGTGTGTGTGTGTGTGTGTGTGTGTGTGTGTGTATGTGTGTGTGTGTGTGTGTGTTTGGATATTTGTGTGTTTGTTGCTCTAAATTCTTCATTCATAACTATATCTGTCTGTCTGCGAGTCAGTCTGCTTGTGGGAGTACATCAGGGCGTGTGACTAAATTCTTTCTCCCACCAGCTATTTCTGTGTCTGTCACAGTTTCTGTGGGGCTGATAACGTGTGTGTGTGTATGTATGTATGTGTGTGTGTGTTTGTGCGTGCGTGTGTGTGCGTGCGTGCGTGCGTGCGCGTGCGTGCGTGTGTGTGTGTGTGCGTGCGAACAAGCCAGATAGGGTTCCTAAAATTGTAAATGTCTATCAAGGTGTTTGTGTGTGTGTGTGTGTGTGTGTGTGTCATTGGTCTCGTGACAACCTGAAAACCCCTTGGCAGACGTGTGTGTGTGTACATGTGTGATAATGCTCTGACTGTACTGTATACAGTACACACATTGTGCTCTCTCTCTCTTTCTGTCACACACACGCGCACACACACACACACACACACACACACACCCTTGCTTGCTGTCTGTCAGTGTTTCCAGTATTGTGTTTTCTCGGCTGTGGCTGAGATAAACACAGAGGTTGTGCCTCCTAATAATACCCCACGCACACCGATGCATGGCTTACGTCACTGTGTGTGTGTGTGTGTGTGTGTGTGTGTGTGTGTGTGTGTGTGTGTGGCTGTGTGGCTGTGTGTGTGTCCTAATAATACCCCACGAACACCGATGCATGGCTTATGTCATCCTGTGTGTGTGCGTGTGTGTGTGTGTGTGTGTGTGTGTGTGTGTGTGTGTTGCTTGTGCATATACCCTTTCTGTGTCATGATGTGTAGCCTGCATA
>CM050220.1:6205000-6210000 GCA_027475355.1 Coilia nasus | reverse complement strand
TCACAGAGACACATACTCAAACCTCCCTATTCCCTATTCACACAGAGACACAAACTCAAACCTCCCTATTCTCACAGAGACACATACTCAAACCTCTCTATTCTCACAGAGACACATACTCAAACCTCCCTATTCCCTATTCACACAGAGACACAAACTCAAACCTCCCTATTCTCACAGAGACACATACTCAAACCTCCCTATTCCCTATTCACACAGAGACACAAACTCAAACCTCCCTATTCTCACAGAGACACATACTCAAACCTCTATACATAGTGATGTTTCTCTATTCCCTATTCACACAGAGACACATACTCAAACCTCTGTATTCTCACAGAGACACATACTCAAACCTCTCTATTCTCACAGAGACACATACTCAAACCTCCCTATTCCCTATTCTCACTGTCTGTCCTTTCTGATGCCCATCACTCATGCCATTCACTCACACACTCTCTCTCCCTCTCTCTCTTTTTCCTCTCTCTCCTAGTTCATACTCTTTCATCACTAATGCCATTCACTTACACATTCTCTCTCTCCCTCTATCTGTCTGTCTATCTGTCTCTCTCTCTCCCTCTTACACTCTTTCATCACTAATGCCATTCACTTACACATTCTCTCTCTCCCTCTGTCTGTCTGTCTATCTGTCTCTCTCTCTCTCCCTCTTAAACTCTTTCAATCACTAATGCCATTCTCTTACAGAATTTCTCTCTCTCTCTCTTTCTCTGTCTCAATCTTTCTCTCCCCCTTAAACTCTTTCATCACTATGCCATTCTCTTACAGAATTTCTCTCTCTCTCTCCCCCCCCCCCCTAAACTCTTTTATCTCTAATGCTATTCTCTTACACATTTACAGGTGACATTCTGTCATTCTGTCGTCTCTCTCAGTCTCTCTCTTACACACAGTCTTTCAGCAGTTAGAAGGTTCTCAAACGGCTCCAACTGTATAACAGAGAGAGATATATTTAGCACTTTTTCCACAAGACAGACATACACATATGACTGTTGAAAGCAGCACAAATTTCAGTGAAGAAATCAACTTATGACGTGAGATTTACAAAACGTGTATCACTCCAGTCTCAGCGTAAGAATGATCCGCTGTTGACAAATGCAGTGCCTGAAAACCAGCAGAATTGAAATGTCACGCTTAAATATATTCCCAATTCAGAGAATATATATCAGAGGATTCCCGAGGTCTGTAGAATTGTTGACGATAGTGCATAATACAAAAACAAACATCTATTCTGGCCCCAAGAGAGCCTCCAGCTGATCTGTTATGGCCCCAAGAGAGCCTCCAGCTGATCTGTTTTGACAGGCAGCAAAGGAAGAGAGAAGGAGGGAATTTAAAAATGACTAATCACACAGCACGCTTTGCAAATAGCCATGACAGTGTGGACAGCATGCAATGTTGTACTTTCAAAAGACTGACTATTAATCGATATTAATTAGTCAACGCAATCCTGGCTACATGATTAGATTAGGCTACATTCAGGGAAAGTGACAATGCGTAGGGTAATATGTGTCCACAATATGCTAATATGCTATTTCATGAATTAGGCCACATAACCAACAGGAATACTGCACTATGCTGCAAGCCACTGTCTTCAAACTGCACACACAGACTCAGACCTGACGTAGGATTTCATCACCTGCGATCATGTTCAAATTGATAAATGCCACACACACACATATACACACACACACTTTCTGCAGAAATCAATGTGCATCCCTTTACACTCGTTTCCTGTCATACGCACACTATACATAGTGATGTTGTGCATGAGCTGAAAATGACTGCTTCTCGTGTGTGTGTGTGTGTGTGTGTGTGTGTGTGTGTGTGTGTGCTACAAAGGCGTTAAGAGAGTCAGACCATCTGCCCAAGTGCAGTTATATTAGCTCACATTAGACTGAGCAGCTTCTCATTACACCAAACAAATGCAAATAAACAGTCACACACACACACGCACACACACACCCACACACACACACGCACACACACACAAACACACACACACGCAGACACACACACACACCCACACAAACACACACACACGCACACACACACATACACACACGCAGACACACACACAGTGTGAAGTCGTTTGTGGCTGGTTTAGCAGGTGAAGTTGATTTATTTGCATGTTTGGGTCTGTGTGGCCTTCTGACCCCCCCCCCCCCTCCTGAGCGTAGTGCTTCTGTGCGAGAGAGATCAACAGCCAATCAATGCTCATTACGCCTCGCTTTCTCTTGGGGACAAGCTTATTAACAACTAACTAATAATGGCCCATTACAACACACACTGTGTGTGTGTGTGTGTGTGTGTGTGTGTGTGTGTGTATGTGTGTGTGTGTGTGTGTGTGTGTGTGTGTGTGTGTGCGCGTGTATGTGCATGTGTGTCTGTGTGTCTGTGTGTGTATGTGTGTGTGCGTGTGTATGTGCATGTGTGTGTGTGTGTGTGTGTGTGTGTGTGTGTGTGTGTGTGTGTGTGTGTGTGTGTGTGTGTGTGTGTGCTTATGCATGTGTGTTACAGACATATGTTACTTAGAGCAGAATTTCACCTGATATGAAGGTAATATTAAGCTGTAGCAGCAACATACAAAATGACTGCAGATGTACACAGTGCTGACTGTCCCCAGATCTACACAGTGCTGACTGTCCCCAGATATACACAGTGCTGACTGTCCCCAGATCTACACAGTGCTGACTGTCCCCACAACAGCACAGTGCTGACTGTCCCCAGATGTACACAGTGCTGACTGTCCCCATAACAGCACAATGCTGACTGTCCCCAGATATACACAATGCTGACTGTCCCCAGATATACACAGTGCTGACTGTCCCCAGATATACACAGTGCTGACTGTCCCCACAACAGCACAGTGCTGACTGTCCCCATAACTACACAGTGCTGACTGTCCCCATAACAGCACAATGCTGACTGTCACCAGATCTACACAGTGCTGACTGTCCCCAGATATACACAATGCTGACTGTCCCCAGATCTACACAGTGCTGACTGTCCCCAGAACAGCAAAAACCCTCTACGATAGCTACTACAGTATATAAAACACATGTGTGTCTGCATAAACAATGTATATATGTATGCTTGTTTTCAGAAGCACGTTATATATTTATGTTTCTGTGTAAAAATTGTTTGTTTGTATAAATGGTCTCAGTATTACGCATCATCAATAAATGTCACCCTGATCTGAGAACAGGAGACTCCTCCATACACTGCTGTATTAATTACCAACGAGCGTCTTGGCAAATGGTGTCAGTCTGCCACAGGACACTGCTCACACATAGGACATTGCTCAGACATAGGACACTGCTCTATCAGACATAGGACATTGCTCAGACATAGGACATTGCTCTGTCAGATATAGGGTATTGCTTAGACATAGGACACTGCTCTATCGGACATAGGACACTGCTCTATCAGACATAGGACACTGCTCAGACATAGGACACTGCTCTATCAGACATAGGACATTGCTCAGACATAGGACACTGCTCTATCAGACATAGGACATTGCTCAGACATAGGACACTGCTCTATCAGACATAGGACACTGCTCAGACATAGGACATTGCTCAGACATAGGACATTGCTCTATGAGACATAGGACACTGCTCAGAAATAAGACACTGCTCTATCAGACATAGGACATTGTTCAGACATACTGTAGGACACTACTCTATCAGACATAGGACACTGCTCAGACATAAGACATTGCTCTATAAAACATTGATCCTCTCCTGTCTGTTGTTCATCTGTACATCAGTGATCTACCTGTGTGTACCTACCTGTGTGTATGTACCTGTTGTTAATCTACCTGTGTGTATGTACCTGTGTGTACCTACCTGTGTGTATCTACCTGTGTGTATGTAACTGTTGTTAATCTACCTGTGTATACCTACCTGTGTGTATCTACCTGTGTGTATCTACCTGTGTATACCTACCTGTGTATACCTACCTGTGTGTATCTACCTGTGTGTACTGTACCTACCTGTGTATACCTACCTGTGTGTACCTACCTGTGTGTACTGTACCTACCTGTTTATACCTACCTGTGTATACCTACCTGTGTGTATCTACCTGTGTGTGTCTACCTGTGTGTATCTACCTGTGTGTATCTACCTGTGTGTACCTACCTGTGTGTACCTACCTGTGTGTATCTACCAGTTGTTAATCTACCTGTGTGTATGTACCTGTGTGAACCTACCTGTGTGTACCTACCTGTGTGTACCTACCTGTGTGTATGTACCTGTTGTTAATCTACCTGTGTGTATGTACCTGTGTGAACCTACCTGTGTGTATCTACCTGTGTGTACCTACCTGTGTGTATCTACCTGTGTGTATCTACCTGTGTGTATCTACCGGTTGTTAATCTACCTGTGTGTATGTACCTGTGTGTATGTACCAGTGTGAACCTACCTGTGTGTATCTACCTGTGTGTACCTACCTGTGTGTATCTGCCTGTGTGTACCTACCTGTGTGTATCTACCTGTGTGTATCTACCGGTTGTTAATCTACCTGTGTGTATGTACCAGTGTGAACCTACCTGTGTGTATCTACCTGTGTATACCTACCTGTGTGTACCTACCTGTGTGTATGTACCTGTGTGAACCTACCTGTGTGTATCTACCTGTGTGTATCTACCTGTGTGTACCTACCTGTGTGTACATACCTGTGTGTGTCTACCTGTGTGTACCTACCTGTGTGTGTCTACCTGTGTGTGTCTACCTGTGTGTACCTACCTGTGTGTGTCTACCTGTGTGTATCTACCTGTGTGTACCTACCTGTGTGTACCTACCTGCGTGTACCTACCTGTGTGTATCTACCTGTGTGTACCTACCTGTGTGTACCTACCTGTGTGTATCTACCTGTGTGTGTCTACCTGTGTGTGTCTACCTGTGTGTACCTACCTGTGTGTATCTACCTGTGTGTGTCTTCCTGTGTGTGTCTACCTGTGTGTACCTACCTGTGTGTACCTA
>CM050220.1:6190000-6192500 GCA_027475355.1 Coilia nasus | reverse complement strand
AGCATCCTGTGTAGGTCTCCATGGTAATATATGGGCTAAAGAACATATCTCTACGCTCACGTCACATGTGCTGTCCGTCAGCATCCTGTGTAGGTCTCCATGGTTATATATGGGCTAAAGATCAGCATCCTGTGTAGGTCTCCATGGTAATATATGGGCTAAAGATCAGCATCCTGTGTAGGTCTCCATGGTAATATATGGGCTAAAGATCAGCATCCTGTGTAGGTCTCCATGGTAATATATGGGCTAAAGATCAGCATCCTGTGTAGGTCTCCATGGTAATATATGGGCTGAAGAACAGCATCCTGTGTAGGTCTCCATGGTAATATATGGGCTAAAGAACAGCATCCTGTGTAGGTCTCCATGGTAATATATGGGCTGAAGAACATATCTCTACCCCCCCTTGTCTCTGTCCAGTTCTATTTGAGTATTATATTTGACTTTCTGTATGGGATTGTATTTGGCTTCTTACTGATATTGTCATCTTTCTGCATGGTTATATGGTTAATCAAAATGAATTATTGACTGTGTACATGTGGAGCATCTCCATGTATCACATGTGCTAGATTAGCACTCTAGCTTTGTGTCTCTGACAAGGCCCTGGCAGCATTCACTGAGCAGCCTGGTCTGTGTGTGTGTGTGTGTGTGTGTGTTCCTGTGTGTGTGTGTTCCTGTGTGTGTGTGTGTGCCTGTGTGTGAGTGTGTGTGTGTGTGTGCCAACAGGCCTCTCTCTCTGGCGGCTCATGTTAGTGCCCAGACATGTTAGTGCCCAGCATAGATTAGCTGCTCTAGGCTAACTGCAGCCTCACCTGAGAGAGAGAGAGAGAGAGAGAGAGAGAGAGAGAGAGAGAGAGACTGTCTGTGTATGTGTGTGTGTGTGTGTTAGCGCTCAGAGTAGATTAGCTGCTCTAGGCTAACTGCAGCCTCACCTGAGAGAGAGAGAGAGAGAGAGAGAGAGCTTGTCATGGGGATCGCTAAGCTCCAGTTATTTTCCAGAGCTTTCTATAGCCATCGTCTGAGTCTGTGTGTGTGCGTGTGCGTGTGTTTGAGAGAGAGAGAAAGAGAGAGACAGAGAGTGTGTGAGAGAATGTAAGAGTGAGAGTGTGAGCATATTTTCCAGAGCTTTCTATAGCCCTTGTATGTGTGTGTGTGTGTATGTGTGTGTGTGTGTGTTTGGGGGTGACCTAATTCTGATTGGTGTGAAGCCCATTGTGAGGTAGGCTGTTGTCCACCCTCAGGAGAAGATTGACACATACACACACACATACACACACACACACAGACACACTCACACACACACAGCACAGATGGACCGAAAGGTTTATTCAGTAAAATTAGACTTTAAACTATGACTCACATATTAGCACAAAGCTTTGGATTAGAAAAGGATTTTAATGATTAAAATGCATTTTGGGTGTTCTAGTAAACTCCATTAAATCTGACGGGCCAAATTTTGCAGTTTTATAGCAACATTAGGCGCTTTCACACTGCAGGACACGGGGTGGCGACACGGTACGACACGCTAATTTAACCCGGGATGGCAACGTGAACACACGGCGTGTTTTTGACCCCTCTTCTGAAAAGGTGGGTTGAGGAGGCGTAGCCCAGTGGCACTGTAACATTACGTCATGCATATTACTGGGCGTGTACAATGACGCGAATGACCCTTGCATCGTAGTAAATACACCTGTCTGCAAAGTTTTTATTCAGTTTTTTAGTTTTTTAGAGTTGTTGCTGGCTCTTTGCACAACCATTCAAGGGCAAATGATATGGTACTGTACTGCACCTAGATGCTTACATGGGATTGCAAATATATAAAGAATACATTTGATGCCGATTTACTGTAGCTATTTGTACACGGCACCATCAGGTGAACTATAGCGCTATCATTAAATAATTTACTCTATCCACACATTTTCGCCCACGTCGAAAAAGCCCGCAACACTTAGGGTAAAGATGCACTGGGCGATAGTGGTCTTTGTGGGGATATTTGCAGTCACATTCACATATATATATATTCACAATATATGGAGATATATTGATGGATGCGCTCTGGACATATGTTTCCTTAACAAAACAGTAGCGCTATCATAAAACATCAACATTACTCTACAGTTATTAAACATTTACTCTCCTGGTTAAAAGGCACACAACACAATGATTTGTGTCTCAAAATATACTGTTTATTTAACATAAAATGTTCGGCATAGCATTTACCCTACCGTTTCCATTGTCATGTCATTGTTTTGTGTTTCTAAAAAAAAGGTTTCCCGCGACCACGGAGTTTAAAATGACGCTGCAACTACCGGGGTAACAGGAAGTGAACTCGCAATTTTTTTTTACTCAAAATCATGTACTTTCAAACAACACCGAAATGGGGGATATTATTCCTTGCACATTTAGGCTACATGAGAAAGCTGTTGGCCAACAGACATGTACAGCATCTAAATTAAAAACAAATTACGTTGGTTGGTACGTTGGTATTGTTGGATGAGTTTAT
>CM050220.1:6182500-6185000 GCA_027475355.1 Coilia nasus | reverse complement strand
TTTTAAGGTAGAGAGGATTTTCTCTCTATCGGGTGAGTGGGTTTTGGGTGAGCCGTTGTTCCATAATAAACTTCTGGGGACAAGGTTGCTGTCATCATGGACTGTCCAAAGTAATATGGCCAGGGCTGGACTTACAGTTCTGGCACATCTGAGGAGTGGGGCTGAATGGACATCAGCGGAGAGCCTGAAGGAAGTGCTGCAATGTTGGTCTGTCAGGCTTCTCGGGAGGATGCTGGAGGAGATCCAGAGAGCACTGCCAGGTGTCTGCAGAGAGGCATTGGCAGATCAGGAGCCCGAAGATGTGCTGGAGTGGAGAACCATTGTTTTCCCCCAGTGGAGGTCCTTCATGCCTTGGATGAGGATTTACTGGTCTATAGGGGTGACTTGGTTGAACTGAACATGCCAGAGCCAAGAGAATTCGTAGAACTCAGTAAAAAAGCCCTTTATGCTTCCTGTGTGAAGGTAAGGCACCAGACTGTTCTGACAAAAGTTAGAGCATGGAGGTGGTCAAAAGTGTTTGGGCCAGAATTCTCTCAAAGAGAGTGCTGGAGGTCTTTGTATAAACCTTCAGTGGAAAAACGTACAGCTGATCTGCAATGGAGGCTGGTTCACGGGGCTATAGCTACAAACAGACATGTAGCATACTTGAATCCAGCAGTGGGAAGGGAATGTCCATTTTGTGGGGTAGATGAGACAGTAGATCATTTATTTTGTTTTTGCAAAAGGTTGGAGGGGCTTTTTGTTTGCTTGAGGGAGTGGGCAAATGTTTTCATTGCGTTGCTTTGTTAGTGGCCCAGCCTATAAGGTAATGGTGATGGATGAGGTATGTTTGTTTAACTTTTTAATGGCATCTGCTAAATTGGCAATTTGGCGGACCCGGAAAAATAAAATTCTTGGGGAGAGCTCAATAGATTCTGTTGAGGTCTTAAAAGGGATGGTTAGGTGTCACATTAAGGTTGAGTATGCTTACTATAATTTAGTCAATGATGTGACAACATTTTTGGGTGTTTGGGGGCTGAAGGACATGTTGTGTAATATTGATGGGGAAGGACAAATTGTGCTCAAAGTGTGATGTGTTGACTCTTTGATATTTTCATTGTGGTTTGTTCCGCCTTTTTCATGGATTGTGATGTACCCATAATAACGAGGATGTAAGGATGTAAGACTTCTACAAGCCACGTTGAATGTAATTGTGTTAAATAATTGACATTGGTCCAATAAAGGACTTTAAATCTCTCTCTCTCTCTCTCTCCCTCTCTGTCTCTCTCTATCTCTCCCCCCCCCCTCTCTCTCTCTTACTCTCTCTCTCTCTGTCTCCCTCTCTCTATCTCTCCCTCTCTGTCTCTCTCTCTCTCTTTCTCTCCCTCTCTCTCCCTCTCTCTCTCTCTCCCTGACTTTCTGCTAGTGTGTGTGTGAGTGTGTGTGTCTTGGTGTGTGTGTGTGTGTGTGAGAGAGAGAGAGTGTGTGTTTATGTGTGTGTGTATATGTGTGAGTGAGTGTGTAGGTGTGTATGTGTGTGTATGTGTGTGTGTGTGTGTGTGTATGTGTACCATGTATGTGTGTTATGCAACTCCTGTATTTTCTTGCTGGTGTGGTGTTGTTCTTTCTGGATCCTGCAGGTGGCGCCAGCTACAGGATTGGGTATAAAAGGCAGATCAATTAGGGCATCATCTCTCGGGTATAAAAGGCGGACCAGGTAGGGCATCATCTCTCGGGTATAAAAGGCAGACCAATTAGGGCATCGCTCTCGGGTATAAAAGGCGGACCAATTAGGGCATCATCTCTCGGGTATAAAAGGCGGACCAATTAGGGCATCATCTCTCGGGTATAAAAGGCAGACCAATTAGGGCATCGCTCTCGGGTATAAAAGGCGGACCAATTAGGGCATCATCTCTCGGGTATAAAAGGCGGACCAATTAGGGCAGCATCTCTCGGGTATAAAAGGCGGACCAATTAGGGCATCGCTCTCTCTCTTCCTGCATCGCCTTCCCCTTTGTGACGCCAGCAATAGAACGATGTTTGGTGCAGTGTTGCACTGTCTCGTTTTGCCTTATGCTCAGTGTTTTGTGATTTAGGTACCAACTACCTTTGTTATCTTCTGGCTTAGCGGTATTTGGTGTCGGGACCCACGTGCTGATTCCCTCGTCTTCTGTTTCATCGGGAGTTAGGATTAGTTACAATCCTTTTTGGTTAGGTGTCACGTGCTGATTCCCTCGTCTTCTGTTTCATCGGGAGTTAGGATTAGTTTCAATCCTTAGGATTAGGAGTTAGGATTAGTTTCAATACTTTTTGGTTAGGTGTCACATGCTGATTCCCTCGTCCTCTGTGTCATCGGAAGTTAGGATTAGTTTCAATCCTTAGGATTAGGAGTTAGGATTAGTTTCAATCCTTTTTGGTTAGGTGTCACGTGCTGATTCCCTCGACTTCTGTTTCATCGGGAGTTAGGATTAGTTTCAATCCTTTTTGGTTAGGTGTCACGTGCTGATTCCCTCGTCTTCTG
>CM050220.1:6170000-6175000 GCA_027475355.1 Coilia nasus | reverse complement strand
GACTAAGGGTGAGAATGTGTGTGTGTGTGTGTGTGTGTGTTCCTGTGTTGGGGTGGAGAGAGAGAGAGAGAGAGAGAGAGAGAGTGTGTGTGCATGTGCATGTATTGGTATGGTGTGAGGACAGAGAAGAGCAGTCCCTGTTTTTTCAGATCAGTGGAAGGATGAGAGAGAGAGAGAGAGACAGAGAGAGAGAGAGAGAGAGAGAGAGAGAGAGAGAGTGTGTGTGTGTTTGTGCATGTGTGTGTGTGTGTGTCTGCATGCGCATGTATTGGTATGGTGTGAGGACAGAGAAGAGCAGTCCCTCTTTTTTCAGATCAGTGGAAGGATGAGAGAGAGAGAGAGAGAGAGAGAGAGAGAGAGAGAGAGAGAGAGAGAGAGAGAGAGAGATTGAGATTTAAAAGTCCTTTATTGGACCAATGTCAATTATTTAGCACAATTACATTCAATGTGGATTGTAGAAGTCTTACATCCTTACATCCTTGTTATTATGGGTACATCACAATCCATGAAAGAGGCAGAGCAAACCACAATGAAGATATCAAAGCGTCAAGCAAAAGAGTCAACACATCACACTTTGAGCACAATTTGTCCCTCCTCATCAATATTACACAACATGTCCTTCAGCCCCCAAACACCCAAAAATGTTGTCACATCATTGACTAAATTATAGTAAGCATACTCGACCTTAATGCGACACCTCACCATCCCTTTTAAGACCTCAACAGGATCTAATGAGCCCTCCCCAAGAATTTTATTTTTCCGGGTCCGCCAAATTGCCAATTTAGCAGATGCCATTAAAAAGTTAAACAAACATACCTCATCCATCACCATTACCTTATAGGCTGGGCCACTAACAAAGCAACGCAATGAAAACATTTGCCCCAACCCATCAGCCCACTCCCTCAAGCAAACAAAAAGCCCCTCCAACCTTTTGCAAAAACAAAATAAATGATCTACTGTCTCATCTACCCCACAAAATGGACATTCCCTTCCCACTGCTGGATTCAAGTGTGCTACATGTCTGTTTGTAGCTATAGCCCCGTGAACCAGCCTCCATTGCAGATCAGCTGTACGTTTTTCCACTGGAGGTTTATACAAAGTCCTCCAGCACTCTCTTTGAGAGAATTCTGGCCCGAACACTTCTGACCACCTCCATGCTCTAGCTTTTGTCAGAACAGTCTGGTGCCTTACCTTTACACAGGAAGCATAAAGGGCTTTTTTACTGAGTTCCACGAATTCTCTTGGCCCTGGCATGTTCAGTTCAACCAAGTCACCCCTATACACCAGTAAATCATCATCCAAGGCATGAAGGACCTTCACTGGGGGAAAACAGTAGCAGGTTCTCCACTCCAGCACATCTTCTGGCTGCTGATCTGCCAATGCCTCTCTGCAGACACCTGGCAGTGCTCTCTGGATCTCCTCCAGCATCCTCCCGAGAAGCCTGACAGAACAACACTGCAGCACATCCTTCAGGCTCTCCGCTGATGTCCATTCAGAACCACTCCTCAGGTGTGCCAGAACTGTAAGTCCAGCCCTGGCCATATTACTTTGGACAGTCCATGATGACAGCAACCTTGTCCCCAGAAGTTTATTATGGAACAACGGCTCACCCAAAACCCACTCACCCAATAGAGAGAAAATCCTCTCTACCTTAAAAGTCTTGAACCACACATTCAACATTGATCGATACACAGGTGTTAGCCTTGTCAAGTCCACTCCTTTGGGGTCCAGTAAAAACAGCTGGAGGTCGTACTTGAATGCTGTCGCATCTCTGAGAATGGCGCAGGCAGCAGCAGCCCAGACCAAGTCCTCAGCATACAGCAGCTTCTGAGCTGCCTGCAGCCTAAAAGCGTCGACACGACTCTGTATGTCCACCAGACCCTGCCCGCCTTCACACACTGGGAGGAACAAAACTGGAGCAGGGAGCCAGTGCTGCCCTGACCAGAAAAAGTTGACCAACCTTCTTTGCAGTTCCTTTAATAGCTGTTCCGGTGGCTCCAGGACCGCAAATCTGTGCCATAGCATGGAAGCGGCCAGGTTATTCGTAACCAAAACTCTACCCCTGTAGGATAGCTCGGGTAATAGCCATTGCCATTTAGACAACCTAGCAATCACCTTCTCCAGCACTCCCTCCCAATTTCTTTTTAAAATTGTTCCGTGCCAAGGAACACCCCCAGAACCTTAAGGCCTTCCTTTGCCCACTTTAGGCCCTCTGGAAGCAATGGGGGCCCCTCTCCCTACCCATTCCCCAGTAATAAAACCCTCAGATTTAGCCCAATTGACCCTAGCTGATGATGCTTTCTCATAGAGTGTTAAACTCTTGCAAAGCTGAGTAACATCATCTTGTCCTGAGATAAAAATAGTGACATCATCAGCATAAGCAGAAACTTGTGGGTCATGCCCATGTAATCCCCAGGGACAGAAAAACCCCTGACCTCCTTCCTCAGTAGCAATAGCAGTGGTTCAATAGCCAAGCTATACAGTTGCCCCGAAAGAGGACAGCCCTGGCGAATACCTCTTGCAAGAGGCACAGGGTGGCTAAGACCTCCACCCACTTTAAGAATAGCTGATGCGCCCTCATAAAGCAATTTGATCCAAGAAATAAAATTTTCCCCAAAACCAAACGCAGTTAAAACACTAAAAAGATACCCATGGCCAACCCGATCAAAAGCCTTTTCCTGGTCAATTGATAAAAACCCAAGGTTAAAATTCTTCTTCAATGAGATATCAATAATATCTCTCATTAAAAACAAATTGTCCATTATCGTGCGACCTGGAATGCAGTATGTCTGGTCTCTATGAATCAGGCCCGCTAAACACTCTTTCAGTCTGTTTGCTAAAACTTTTGAAAATATTTTATAATCAACACACATTAGTGAAACAGGCCTCCAGTTTTTTAAAAGACCCAAATCCCCCTTTTTTGGTAAAAGTGATAAAACTGCCCGCCTTGAGCTAGTGGGCAACTGACCGTTTAAAAAGCATTCATTCAACATGTCGCAATAGTCTTTGCCCAGTATATTCCAAAAACACTGATAAAACTCTGCTGGTAATCCATCCATTCCTGGTGCTTTCCCTCTTGACAGCTGCTGAACTGCCTCAGAGAGCTCTTGAAAAGATATTTTTCTGTCCACGGCCTGTTTATCCTCCACAGACAGTGATGGAAGCCCTTCCAACAACTCAGCAGAGCTCACCGGGTCACATTCAGTTACTCCGTACAAAGTTTTATAAAAATCCACTGCCATTTCTCTCATTTCGATTGGGTCTGACGTCACTGTCCCATCCTCTCGTCGCAAGTATATCATAAACTTTTCCTGCATGGTTTTCTTCTCCAGGTTAAAAAAGTACGAGGTTGGAGCATCCATGTCCTTAATTGAAGCAAATCTGGACCTTATTAGGGCCCCTTTACACGTTCCTGTAAAAGCAACCTCAGCTCTTGTTTTTTTTCAGTTAAATCCACCACATTATTTTGCCCCACACCCCTCTCCATAGTCTTTATCTCCTCTTCAAGTCTTTCAACACTGTTCTTTATCATTGATGTAGTATTTGAGGAGTACTGCTGGCAATACACTTTTATTTGAACTTTACCCACCTCCCACCATTGACAGAGATTCTGAAAAGCCCCTTTTTTGCTTTTCCATATACTCCAAAAAAGTACCAAACTTTTCACAGAAGATTTTGTCACTTAGTAATTTGGTATTAAAATGCCAATAATATCTTGGCCTTGATGACACAACAAAACAAAAATCCACAGTAACTAAGTGATGGGTCTGAAAACCCAATGGGTATAATAGATGAGCCCACAATCCTATTATTGAGGGAGGCAGTTACATACAACCTATCCAGCCGGGCCCCACTCACAACCGAATCTACAACCCTTACCCAGGTAGTAACTGTCTAGTATGCAAGTAGCGACTCCTCCAAACATCTAATAAATCAAATTCTTTCATAATTTTACCTAAAAAGCTACCTGATGAACAATGAGGCTCCTCCCCAATTCTGTCAAGCATAGCATTTGTTGTACAGTTCCAGTCTCCCCCTATTACAACATAAGCATCAGTGTAATTTTGTTTTAGGTACTCTTGTAGTTTCCTAAAGAAAAGTATACGCTCAGGCCCATTATTAGGTGCATAGATATTAATAAAAAGCAAACAATTGACCCATAACAACAGCATTCACTGCAATAGCCCTACCCTTATCTATTTCTACAGTTGAGAATATTTTCATATCTAAATTATGGGTGAATAGTACAGCAACCCCAGCACTTAAGTTCGTCCCATGACTAAAAACACATTCTCCCTTCCAACCCCTTCTCCAATCAATTTCATTATACACATCAGAATGTGTTTCTTGAAGAAAAAAGATGCCAACAGATTTTAAGTGAACAAGTTCAGCTACTAAAGCCCTCCGT
This sequence comes from Coilia nasus, assembly GCA_027475355.1. Lineage (NCBI taxonomy): Eukaryota > Metazoa > Chordata > Actinopteri > Clupeiformes > Engraulidae > Coilia > Coilia nasus. The sequence continues at coordinate 6,170,592 of CM050220.1, read as the reverse complement.
CCCCTATCCCTTCCCCCATTAATGTTTAAAGAGCCCACTCTCAAAAGCCCCATAGCAGAAAAGAGAAAAAAGATTGAAAGAAGAAGTAAGAAGCAAAACAAACACACCCGTGACAAAGTCATGACAGTATTAATCGTATTTTATTTGATTACTTATATTACCTTTTACCGACAGCCTTTGCCTTGCGTATCTTTGTTACAAACTTTTTCAAGCGAAACATCTTCCTCGCACTTAATTCATCAGTACCCACTTTTCGCTTCCAGTACGTTACAGAGGTTAACAAATTTATCGAGATCAGGAAAAAAATCCTTTACATCCACTGGTCTACCATAAGTAGCCTCCAAAAACTTGTCTATTTCAGCCAATGAATACACATGTTCTCCGCTAATCTGAGAGAACTCAGATACATCTGACACCTCTGACATCTCAGACGCTGTGTCGTCCTCATCTATGTTGTCTTCAGACTGCACCGTTCGTGACCGATCAGAAGATTCCAGCACTGATTACTCACAGACTCAACCCCCTCCTCAGACACTACACTGTCCTTACTCTTCACTTCGCCCACTGGCCACTCCTCCGCTCACCTCAGCTA
>CM050220.1:6157500-6165000 GCA_027475355.1 Coilia nasus | reverse complement strand
ACATTCATGCCTGACACACACACACACACGCACACACACACACACACACACACACACACACACACACAGACACACACACACACACACACACACACACACACACACACACACAGAGACTCTCTCTTTGTTTCCCTTCCTCTCTCTCTTTCTTTTTTTCTCTCTCTCTCACATATACTTTGTCAAACACATATGCATTGGCCAGTGCTCACACACACAAACACACACACACACACACACACACACACACACACACACACACACACACACACACAAACACACATGCTCTCAGAAAAACAATTTTCCTACACTCCATTGCATTAATATGTACAGACATTGGTGATGATACAATCGTGGAGAAGAAAAAGAATGATTCTTTGATGTGTTTATATTGCTTTCATGTTGATGGATTGGCATGGCACTTCAGAAGGCATTTTTGCTTCCGTGCGTCCATGGTAATGATAGCACAGAGAATCCCTGTGTGTAATAGCCTTGTGAAAATGCCTCCTCTTTGTTAGATTGTGGGTGGATGCTGTCTGTCAAACACAGTACACATCGCAGCAACATGCACCCCCACCTACCCCCAACTCTTACCCCCAACCCTCAGACACCCCCACTCGTCTCTTTGACCTTTGCCCTGCGGGCGCTCGGCTCAGGGGGCAGCGCACCACTGACTTCTTGTGCCATGCCTGACGTCCCCCTGCACAACACTCACTTCCTGTCTGACCCCCCAGCCCTCTCCTGCACCCCCCGACACCCTGGCTGTCACTGTGCTTGCTGCTGTTGACAGAGAGACAGAGAGACAGAGAGGCAGAGAGACAGAGAGGCAGAGAGGCAGGGAGACAGAGAGGCAGAGAGGCAGGGAGGCAGAGAGGCGGTGAGACAGTGAGGCAGAGAGACAGAGAGGCAGAGAGACAGAGAGGCAGAGAGACAGAGAGGCAGAGAGACAGAGAGACAGAGAGGCAGGGAGACAGAGAGGCAGAGAGGCAGAGAGGCAGAGAGACAGAGAGGCAGAGAGACAGAGAGGCAGAGAGACAGGGAGGCAGAGAGACAGAGAGGCAGAGAGGCAGAGAGGCAGAGAGACAGAGAAGCAGAGAGGCAGAGAGACAGAGAGACAGAGAGGCAGAGAGCCAGAGACGCAGGGAGACAGAGAGGCAGGGAGGCAGAGAGGCAGAGAGACAGAGAGACAGGGAGACAGAGAGGCAGAGAGACAGAGAGGCAGAGAGGCAGAGAGGCAGAGAGGCAGAGAGACAGAGAGGCAGAGAGGCAGAGAGGCAGAGAGGCAGAGAGGCAGAGAGACAGAGAGACAGAGACACAGAGAGACAGGGAGACACTGGCACCCAGCTCAGTGTGCCCCACAGGAGAAGCAGGATATATACCCACAGACAGTGGGGGAGAGAGGGAGAGAGAGATAGAGAGGGGGGGGTGGAGAGAGGGGGGGAGGAGGAGAAAAGAAAGAAAGAAAGAAAGAAAGAAAGAAAGAAAGAAAGAGAAAAACAGAAAGAAAATGAGAGCTAGGGAGAGGGAAAGAGAAAGGGTGAGGGACTGGAAAAAGCATAACGACAGAGAGGAAGAAGAGAGAGTCATAAACAGAGACAGATTCAGTGTGAGAGAAAGAGTAGAGAGAAATAACAACATGGAGGAAAAGCCATGGAATGAGAAAGAAAGACAATAAAAGATAGACAGACAGAGCCCAAGGGGGAGAGAAAGATAAAAAAGAGCTCATAGAGGGCAAAGAGACCGTGAGGCTGAGAGAGAGAGATAGAGAAATAGACAGAGCAGGTGAGAGAGAAAGAGAGATAGAGGCAAAGAGACAGAGAGAAAGAGAGAGCGAGGGTGAGAAAAAGAGAGATAGAGGCAAAGAGACAGAGAGAAAGAGAGAGCGAGGGTGAGAGAAAGAGAGATAGAGGCAAAGACACAGAGAGAAAGAGAGAGTGAGGCTGAGAGAGAGAGATAGAGAAATAGACAGAGCAGGTGAGAGAAAGAGAGATAGAGGCAAAGAGACAGAGAGAAAGAGGCAGAGAGAAAGAGACAGCGAGGGTGAGAGAGATAGAGAAATAGAGAGAGCGAGGGTGAGAGAAAGAGAGATAGAGGCCAAAGAGACAGAGAGACAGAGACAGAGAGACAGAGGGAAAGAGAGAGTGAGGGTGAGAAAGGGAGATAGAGAGAGAGTGAGGGTGAGAGAAAGAGAGAGAGAAATAGACAGAGCAGGTGAGAGTGAGGGTGAGAAAAAGAGAGATAGAGAAAGAGAGAGTGAGGGTGAGAGAAAGAGATAGAGAGAGAGTGAGGTTGAGAGAAAGAGAGATAGAGAGAGAGGCAGCCAGGGTGAGAGAAAGAGAGAGAGAGAGAGAGAGGGTGAGAGAAAGAGAGAGAGAGAGAGTGAGGGTGAGAGAAAGAGAGAGAGCGAAAGAGGCAGCCAGGGTGAGAGAAAGAGCGAGTAACAAGCACAGAAATGGAAAATAAATGACACAGAGGGAAAAATGGAGGTAGAGAAAAAAGACGAGTAGAAAAGCGTGACAGATAAAAAAAGAAGAAGAACACAGCTGTGCTAAGAAGCCCCAGTTATAGGCATCGTGTGTGTGTGTGTGTGTGTGTGTGTGTGTGTGTGTGTGTGTGTGTGTGTGTGGAGAGTACACAGCTGTGCTAAGAAGCCCCAGTTAGAGAGAGCACATCCCAGTGTGTAGATGAATTACGGGTGTGCTGCTGTGTGTGTGTGTGTGTGTGTGTGTGTGTGTGTGTGTGTGTGTGTGTGTGTGTGTGTGTGTGTGTGTGTGTAAGAGTTCATAGTTCATCACAGTGTGGCATTGCCGTGTCAGTGAGGTGTGTGTGTGTGTGTGTATGTTTATGTTTCTGTGTGTGTGTGTGTGTGTATGTGTGTGTGTGAGTGTGTGTGTGTGAGTGCGGGTGTATGTGAGTGTGTGTGAGAGTGTGTTTATGTTTCTCTGTGTGTGTGTGTGTGTGTGTGTGTGTGAGGGAAGGGGTGTAAAAACAATGCATGCTTAATTGCAGTGCGGGGGGCATCTCCTGGTGCATGGCAGGGCAATTAGTGCATCCTGCACACGCTCTGCCACGGCTGGATAGAAGCCACTCACCCCACTCTCACCCCACTCTCACCCCACTCTCACCCCACTCTCACCCCCCCCCACCCCCACTCCTCCTCTCCTCCCCACCCTACCGACCCCCACTCCTCCTCTCTCCCTCTCCTCTACCAGCATCCTCTCTCTCCCACTCCCCCACTCCCCCCACTCTCACCCCCCACCCTCTCCCTCTCCTCCACCAGCATCCAGCATCCTCTCTGCCCCAACCCCGCCTCCCGACACTCTCCCCCCAGCATCCAGCATCCCCCACCACCCCCTCTCTCCCTCTCCTCCACCAGCATCCAGCATCCCCCACCACCCCCCCTCTCCCTCTCCTCCACCAGCATCCAGCATCCTCTCTGCCCCAACCCCGCCCCCCCCCCCACACTCTCCCTCCCCCAAGCATCCAGCATGTGTGTGTGTTTGTATGTGCTTGTGTGAATGTGTTTGTGTGTTTGATTGTGTGTGTGTGTGCGTGTGCACGTGAGGAGGAAGTGCTGTTATTTCACAGTGGTGAGTCTTTCTCTGTAATGACAGCGTGCTAAAAATTGCCTCATTCTGCGCCCTGCACTCTCGTGTGATATAACTGCTCATTCTGAGCCCCGTACTCTTGTGTGATATAACTGCTCATTCTGAACCATGTACTCTAGTGTAATATAACAGCTTTTTCTGTCCCTCTCCACCAAACCCGCCATTACAATCAGGGGTGCTTAGTTCACCGCCAATCAGGCAGCTTTTTTGAGAGCCTCTTCAGAGGGCAGAAAAGCCCAATTGACTGTGTGTGTGTGTGTGTGTGTGTGTGTGTGTCTGTGAGAGAGAGAGAGAGAAAACAGAAGAGCCCAATTGACTGTGTGTGTGTGCATGTGCGTATGTGTGTGTGTGTGTATGTGAAGGCAGAAGAGCCCAATTGACTCTGTGTTTGTGTGTGTGTTTGTGTGTGTGTGTGTGTGTGTGTATGAGCCCAATTGACTGTAAGACCCTCGGAGATAAGTCCTGCAATGGCAATGGTAATACGCATGCCGAGCAGCGGTAATGTGTTACTTGAGAGCAGCTCCAGCTCCAGCGGTTTGGGGAAAAAGTCTCTCTGATAATGGTATCCCTGTGGAAGGGTGGTCTCTGTGTGTGTGTGTAATGTGTTGCATGAGAGCAGCTCCACAGCGGTTTGGGGAAAAAGTCTCTCTGATAATGGTATCCCTGTGGAAGGGTGGTCTGTGTGTGTGTGTGTAATGTGTTGCATGAGAGCAGCTCCACAGCGGTTTGGGGAAAAAGTCTCTCTGATAATGGTATCCCTGTGGAAGGGTGGTCTGTGTGTGTGTGTAATGTGTTGCATGAGAGCAGCTCCACAGCGGTTTGGGGAAAAAGTCTCTCTGATAATGGTATCCCTGTGGAAGGGTGGTCTGTGTGTGTGTGTGTGTAATGTGTTGCATGAGAGCAGCTCCACAGCGGTTTGGGGAAAAAGTCTCTCTGATAATGGTATCCCTGTGGAAGGGTGGTCTGTGTGTGTGTGTGTAATGTGTTGCATGAGAGCAGCTCCACAGCGGTTTGGGGGGGGGGGGGGGGGTCTCTTTCATACCGGCCTCCTTTTGAAATGGTGATGTGTGTCTGTGTGTAATGTGTTGTATGTATGAGAGCAGCGGTTTGGGAGAAAACGTCTGTCGCTGATAACGGTCTCCTTTTGGAAGGGAGTCTGAAATGGATTTTGAGGGGAAAGTCTAGTAGGTAAGGCTGCAGGCTGCACACCTTCCCTTTTTTGCACTTTATTACAGGGCACAAAATCAAAAAGACGTTTGGACCATGTCTGGTCTCCCTCAGAGTCACTTGGGGGAAAGGTCTCTTACTGATAGCGGTCTCCTTTTGTAAGACTGGCCTGAGTCACTTGGGGGAAAGGTCTCTTACTGATAGCGGTCTCCTTTTGTAAGACTGGCCTGAGTCACTTGGGGGAAAGGTCTCTTACTGATAGCGGTCTCCTTTTGTAAGACTGGCCTGAGTCACTTGGGGGAAAGGTCTCTTACTGATAGCGGTCTCCTTTTGTAAGACTGGCCTGAGTCACTTGGGGGAAAGGTCTCTTACTGATAGCAGTCTCCTTTTGTAAGACTGGCCTGAAATGGATGTTTTTTGACACTGGAGCTCTTGTGAATGCACATAATTTGGGGATCATTTATATGGCAAATAGTAATACCCAGAGACACCACAAGGAACCTTATCAACATGAGCAGGAACTTAGCACAGCTGGCTGGCCATAATTTGGGGATCATTTATATGGCAAATAGTAATACCCAGAGACACCACAAGGAACCTTATCAACACGAGCAGGAACTTAGCACAGCTGGCTGGCCATAATTATTTCCCAAGGGCTCTAAAAAGGATTTTAGGGGGGGGCGGTGGTCAAGATTACAGTGCTAAGCTGGACTCCAAAGGTAGGTTGTGTTGTAGTGCACACACGCGCGCACACACACACACACACACACACACACACACACAGACAGACACACACACACACACACACACACAAACACACACAGGTGCACTTGCATACACACACACACACACACACACACACATGCATGCACGCGCACCCATACACACACACACGCACACACATGCATGCACGCACACACTCATGCACACACACACACACACACACACACAGGTATAAGCACTGTAATTCACCACATGTACACATTCAGACACCTAAACATACTATACAATACACCCCCCCCCCCCCCCCCCCCCCCAAAAAACACACACACACAAAGTCGCACTTTACTCAAAGGCATGCCTGCTGACAGTCTTGGCTGGGCAGGGAACAAGATAATCTGATGGGGGGCCCCCCCTCCATATTCCATAATTTAAGGAGGGACCAGTTCTGGGCCCCCCCTTACCCTGGGCCCGGGACAAGAGACCCGTTTGTCTACCCCTGTCAGCGGGCCTGCTCAAAGGTACACATTTTCTGAGCACAAAGTGGCGCAAACACTTGCCATGTGAAATGGTCCAGTTGCCATGTTTGTGTGTAAACATCACAGCTGGAAGATTCTCTGGCCGTGCAGTAAGAGTGTGTCACCACCAGGGGCAGCCATGCGGACATGTTTGCCTCCCATGTCACCTGGAAGGCCATACGGTGCCCGCTGCTGTGTTTGTGTGTGTGTGTGAGTGTGTTTGTGTGTAAACATCACAGCTGAAAGACTCTCTGGCCATGCAGTAAGAGTGTGTCAACACCAGGGGCAGCCATGCGGACATGTTTGCTTCCCGTGTCACCTGGAGGGCCACATGTGTGTGCTTATGTGTGTTTGTGTGTGTGTGTGAGTGTGTTTGTGTGTAAACATCACAGCTGGAAGATTCTCTGGCCGTGCAGTAAGAGTGTGTCCCCACCAGGGGCAGCCATGCGGACATGTTTGCCTCCCGTGTCACCTGGAAGGACATACGGTGGCCACTGCCGCATACGTGTGTTTGTGTGTGTGTGTGTGTGTGTTTGCGTGTGTGAGTGTGTTCATCTGTTTGTGTGTGTGTGTGTGTGTATGTGTTGGAGTGTGTGTGTGTGTGTGAGTGAGTGTGTGTGTGTGTTTGTGTATGTGAGTGTGTTCATCTGTTTGTGTGTGTGTATGTGTTGGAGTGTGTGTGTGTGTGTGTGTGTGTGTGTGTGTGTGTGTGTGTGTGTGTGAATGAGTGCGTGTGTGTGTTTGTGTATGTGAGTGTGTCTGTTTGTTTGTGTGTGTGTGTGTGTGTTGATGTTTATGTTTGTGTGTTTGATGGCAGGCAGATGCATGCTGTGATCACTCATCACACACATGCAGACACACCCCAGGAGGCACAGGGTGCAGGGCTGGGGTAGGATGGGTGGATAGTGTGTGTATGTGTTTATGTGTGTGTTTATGTGTGTGTGGAGGGGACTGGGAAAGAGTGTGGTGAGACTGGCGGATGGCGTGTGTGTGTGTGCGTGTGTGTGTGTGTTTATGTGTGTGTGGGTGGGACTGGGAAAGAGTGTGGTAAGACTGGCGGATGGCGTGTGTGGGGTGTGTGTGCTTGTGCGTGTGCGCGTGTGTGTGCGTGTGCGTGTGCGTGTGTGTGAGTGTGTGTGTATGTGTTTATGTGTGTGTCGATGGGACTGGGAAAGAGTGTGGTGAGACTGGCGGATGGTGTGTGTGGGGTGTGTGGGTGTGTGTGCGTGTGCGTGCGCGCGTATGTGCGTGTGCGTGCGCGTGCGTGTGCGCGTGTGCGTGCGTGTGCGTGCGTGTGCGTGTGTGTGAGTGTGTGTGTATGTGTGTGTCGATGGAACTGGGAAAGAGTGTGGTGAGACTGGGGGATGGTGTGTAAGGGAGGGGTGTGTGTTTGTGTGTGGGAGGGGTGTGTGTGTGTGTGTGTGTGTGTGTGTGAGTGTGACCTAGAAAGTACAGGGGGAAACTAAGGTGTGAATATGATGGGACGGGCA
>CM050220.1:6150000-6152500 GCA_027475355.1 Coilia nasus | reverse complement strand
TACACACACACACACACACACACACACACACACACACACTCACTCTCTCTCGCTCTCGTTCTCCCCCTCTCTGACTATAAAGCTCCGCCCCTTTGCTTCTCTCTCTTACGTTCTCTCTTTCTCTCTGTTCACTGTCTTTCTCTATCTCTTTCTCTCTCTCTCCCTGTCTCCTCTAGATAAAGCCCATACTCTCTCTCTCCCTCTGTCTCTCTCTTTCTCTCTCTCTCTTTTTCTAACCTTTACTTCATAAGCTCCTACTTCTTCCATTCTGACTGTTTAAAGATAAAAAGCAGACAATAAGAAAAAATAAAAAATAAAAGCCAGATCACAGCAGCGAGTTAATAATGCACATTCTATTTATGAGTGCCATCCATAAAGGCACACTCACACTCATACAGGGTGTCTCGGGAGTCTGGGTGATCAATCACCACAGATACTCCATGCGAGGCAGTGCGTACTGTAAATTCTCTCCATATCAGAGCGCAAGTCTGGGCCTCTGATGCAGTCGTCAAAGTGGTGTCTACGCTTCTGCGTGATTAACTTTTAGATGCAAACTGAGACTAGAGGGAAGTGACATTTTACGGTGGCAGTATTTCGCAGACATTAATAAACATTCTTACGCAACATCGGACACACACACACACACATGCACACGCACGCACACAGACATACAAGCGTACACACACACACACACATGCACATACACACACGCACACACAGACATACAAACATATACACACACACATGCACACGCACGCACACAGACATACAAGCGTACACACACCCACACACACACACACCTGCACAAACACAGCACACACACAGACATACAAACATACACACACACACACACACAAACACACACACACACACACACATACAAACGTACAGACGTACACACACATACACTTGCATTCAATGCCTAAGCAAAGCAAGCCTTTCTTTACCCCATAAAGGACAATAATTAACAGAAAGAGCAGTGGGAATGTCGACATTCTAAAACACAGAGGCACTCAGGCGTGCTGCAAAAACACACGACAGGGCAAACGCACACCCACGCCCAATCTGAAACACAGAGACACACAAGACAGGGCAAACGCACACCCACGCCCAATCTGAAACACAGAGACACACAGGACAGGGCAAACGCACACCCACGCCCAATCTGAAACACAGAGACACACAGGACAGGGCAAACGCACACCCACGCCCAATCTGAAACACAGAGACACACAGGACAGGGCAAACGCACACCCACGCCCAATCTGAAACACAGAGACACACAAGACGGCAAACGCACACCCACGCCCAATCTGAAACACAGAGACACACAAGACGGCAAACGCACACCCACGCCCAATCTGAAACACAGAGACACACAAGACAGGGCAAACGCACACCCACGCCCAATCTGAAACACAGAAGCACTGAGGTGTCCTGCAAAACACACAGGGCAGGACAAATGCACACCCACACCCAGACGCCACCCGTGAGTGCCATTTAGTGGCCACCGGTCAGGCAGAATTTACGCGTCATTGTCCCCATCGTCTGAGACAGTGTAGGTCATCAAAGGCTGCCTTTGCAAATTAGCCGGGCTTCGCGTTTGCCTTTCCTGTGCACATTAGCGCTCGCCTCATTAGCTGCGGCGCTATGAGTCAGTGTAGCCGCGCGGCCCTCGTAGCGAGCATTAGCCTAGGGCCATTGACCCGCTATTGTGAGCTAGCCGCCATTCATTGCTAAATTATTGCCCGCTAACTTAGCCTGTTATTGTGCCAAATCTGTGAGTTGCTGCAGGTCAATTATCCCAGCAATCCACGTTAGTTTGGCTTCACTGCACTGACACCGGGGGTTTGTTCAGCTTGCTCCTCCTCCTGCATGTTAGTCACAATTAATTGAATTAGCCTATGTTGTTATTATTTTCCTATTGTTGCAGGCCTAGCTACACAGAGCTACTGAAGTTTGGCCGTTTACTTGATGTACCTCATGTTAGCATTACTGTAACAAAGCTATGCTGTATAGCAGACATCAACATTTTTTTATCTGGACAAAATGACTGGCAAGACTCCACAATACCGGACAATATACCGGCATTGATACATACTGGATGTTATAATGTAACATGAATGACACAAGTTAGCGGGCTCGTAGAGATGTCAGGCTGCCACCCCAACATAAATTGGGAGGTCCGTCCAAACCACCTGAAACAGAATTAAGGCAGCAATGATAGGACAAAAATGTGACGGTGACACATGGTAATACACTAATTAATTGCTATCAGGCGTTTACTACAATTGTGTCAAGCCATGGTATGACACTATGCAGTTTACTATTGTAGCCATGGGGGCATGTTATGAGGTGATGTTGCCTGGGATGCTCTGAACAACACAGTCACTGAGTCGGCATCATATGCACGTTATGAGGTGATGTTGCCTGGCATGCTCTGGGAAACGGCACAGTTAGTGAGTTGGCATCATATGCACGTTATGAGGTGATATTGCCT
>CM050220.1:6130000-6140000 GCA_027475355.1 Coilia nasus | reverse complement strand
TCTCATTAGTGACAGCAGCACTGTAGCAGTGGCAGAAGAGAGGAGGAGAGGAGGTGTGGAGGAGTGGGTGGGTGTGTGTGTAGGAGTGTATGCATGCGTGTGAGGAGAAAAGAGAAGAGGGAGAGAGAAGAGGGGGAGAGGAGAGGAGAAGCAGAGAAGGAGAGGAGAGGAGGAGAGGAGGTGTGGAGGAGTGGGTGGGTGTGTGTAGGAGTGTATGCATGCGTGTGAGGAGAAAAGAGAAGAGGGAGAGAGAAGAGGGGGAGAGGAGAGGAGAAGCAGAGATAGAGAGGAGAGGAGGTGTGGAGGAGTGGGTGGGTGTGTGTGCGTGTGTGTGTGTAGGAGTGTATGCATGCGTGTGAGGAGAAAAGAGAAGAGGGAGAGAGAAGAGGGGGAGAGGAGAGGAGAAGCAGAGAAGGAGAGGAGAGGAGAGGAGAGGTGTGGAGGAGTGGGTGGGTGTGTGTGCGTGTGTGTGTGTAGGAGTTTATGCATGCCTGTAAGGGGAAAAGAGAAGAGGAGAATAGAAGAGGAGGATAGAAGAGAGGAGAGGGGGAGAGGAGAGGAGAAGCAGAGAATGAGAGGAGAGGAGAGGGGGATAGAAGAGAGGAGAGGAGAGGGAGAGAGGAGAGGACAGGGGGAGGGGAGAGGAGAGGAGAGGAGAAGAGGGGAGAAACGAAGGGAGGAGAGGAGAGGGGAGGGGAGGCCAGGGTCCTCATTAGTTAGAGGGACCCAGGCACCCGCGCAGGGCTGGGGGATGAGTAAGTATGACTGTGTATGTGTGTGATTGTGTGTGTGTGTGTGTGTGTGTGTGTGTGTGTGTGTGTGTGTGTGTGTGTGTGTGCGTGTGTGTATGTGTGTGCGTGTCTGAGTGTGTGTGTGCATGTCTGAGTGTGTGTGTGTGTGCATGTCTGAGTGTCATTCTGTGTGTGTGCGTGTCTGAGTGTGATTGTGTGTGTATGTGTGTGAGTGTGATTGTGTGTGTATGCATGTGTGTGTGTGCGTGTGTGTGATTAAGGCTCCGCTCTTGCTGCGGCCTGACCACAGCCCTCATTAAAGTCAAGGATCTGGAAGCCCCCTTCGCTCCCCTTCGCTCCCCTGCACTCCCTGTCGAACACCACAGCCTAATGGGCGGCATGGGGGAAGATCTGGTGTGAGATTTTATCGAAACCTTTGTACCGTTAATAAGTCACACTTCAGATTACAGTACCATGCCTCCACTGTCACCTGAAGTGGTATTGGACTTTGCAGAAGTGTGTGTGTGTGTGTGTGTGTGTGTGGGGCCTCGGGTACGGCAGAAGATTCTCTTACCCAAAGACACTTAGGACATTACAATAACAGCAGCCTAAACATTAGATTAACATTTAAATGTAAAATTGTACCACTATTGGTGTAATTGACAGCAATAACAATATTATTGTTATATTTGACTCGAGTAAATTAACTGAAAAATTACAGTTGATTGTTTATAAGATGCATTTGTAAGTGCTTCTATATTGTACAATGGTTGTCACTACAATAGACAGCGATAGGTTGGTAATTTCAAGTAACAGTAAGAGTCAGCATGATCTATGTGTAGACAGCTGCAGTGGCTGGGCAGTGGGGCAGTGGTGGTCTGGTGCTTGAGAACAAAGACCAGAGGGTCGCAGATTGGAAACAACCAACTCCCAGAAGTGCAGACATCGCAACTGCAGAAACTCATTTCAGGGAGGTCAACAACCCTCTGCCACCTCAAATACTGTTTGTCAAAAACTGAATCGTCTAATGAGAGAGTCTGAGGTTTTCTGTTACGTCTGCAAAAACACTACACGGGACTGTCACTCTCACTCTCCCTCACTGCTCCCGTCTCCCTGTCACTTGTCCTAATGAGCTAAAGAAATTTGCATGAGTTGCGGGAAATGTTGCATTACTCGCTGCCATCCAGGAGTTGCTCTTCAAGTGTGGGAGACTCCTGGATGTTGCTGCAGACTTGGGAAGTCTGGAAATGCCACTGAGGTAACCTTGAACGAAGTACCATCCCGGCCACCTGCCCGGGCTGCCGTCGTATAGCGGCCCATGTGCCCCTCTGAGAGGTAATGGTAATGATGCAGCTAGAAGCCTGGCACTTAGCTCTCCCAACTCTGTGTGCTACAGGTTCACCTGTTTAAGCCTAGGCAAGGCTGCGGTTGAATCGAGTGACGTTGCATGGATAAGGAGTCAGGTTTTGGAGGGGGTTTCACCTGTTTAAGCCTAGGCAAGGCTGCGGTTGAATCGAGTGACGTTGCATGGATAAGGAATCAGGTTTTGGAGGGGGTTTCACCTGTTTAAGCCTAGGCAAGGCTGCGGTTGAATCGAGTGACGTTGCATGGATAAGGAGTCAGGTTTTGGAGGGGGTTTCACCTGTTTAAGCCTAGGCAAGGCTGCGGTTGAATCGAGTGACGTTGCATGGATAAGGAGTCAGGTTTTGGAGGGGGTTTCACCTGTTTAAGCCTAGGCAAGGCTGCGGTTGAATCGAGTGACGTTGCATGGATAAGGAGTCAGGTTTTGGAGGGGGTTTCACCTGTTTAAGCCTAGGCAAGGCTGCGGTTGAATCGAGTGACGTTGCATGGATAAGGAGTCAGGTTTTGGAGGGGGTTTCACCTGTTTAAGCCTAGGCAAGGCTGCGGTTGAATCGAGTGACGTTGCATGGATAAGGAGTCAGGTTTTGGAGGGGGTTTCACCTGTTTAAGTCTAGGCAAGGCTGCGGTTGAATCGTGTGACGTTGCATGGCGCCATGACCTGGATAAGGAGCCAGGCTTTGGAGGTGGTAAGTGCTTTGCTTTGAAGGGTTCAGCTTCAGCAGTGGCCAGAGCTGAATTATGTGGACAAACAACACAGTTTACATGGTGATGCAACCTGATGGGAGTGACGTTTCAGAGGGGGTGTGACTGGTTTGCAGGGCTGATGTGCACAGTCACACAATGCAGATTACATAAGGGCACATGTTTCATGAAGCACCACACAATAAGTGTGTGCCAGTTGTTAGCAGTAGGACCACTTCCTGTCTCACATAGCTACGGCTTCGACTATGGTAGCAGTGATGGTATTTAGAAGATGCTCTTACCCAAAGACACTTATGACATTACAATAACAGAAGCCTAAAAATTAGATAAACATTTAAATGCAGCAATATCATCATTATATATGACTTGAGTAAATGAACCCTGAGAAAAAACATAGCAACATCTAATCTATGAACCTAGTCTTCATAAGACACTATAAACACATTTTTAAAGGGTTATAAGGCATTCTTGAAGGTTTTATAGTGATTGACTTAAGTATTCACAACTATTTATACATACACATAACTGCACTCATAAGGCTTTATAATGCTATGGTATAGGTCTTTACAACTTGAAGTGACACAGTGCATTAGAAACCTTCTTTGACCTTTTCGCGGTCCTTATGGCGGTCATTTTCAACAGGCCAAAATAGCTCTATAATGCACTGTGTCACCTGAAGTTTGCAGGGCTGATCTGTACAGTCACTGTGTGTAGGTTACATTAGGACACATGTCTTATGCATTGCCACTCAATCAGTGTGTGCCAGTCTGCCCGCTCAGCACCACCCAATCAGTGTGCCAGTCTGCCCGCTCAGCACCAGCCAATCAGTGTGTCTCAGTCTGCTCTCTCAGCACCACCCAGCATTACATCATAACGCAGCATAATCCAGCAATAGCTCAGTGCTTATGGGCAGGCAACATGACTAGCAACTCTCTGATATGGTAGCAGTTTCTGTGTATGTATGCAAATGTGTGTATGTGTAAGTAAGATTTCGAGGGTAAAATCTAGACTCATTTGCTCTCTCTCTCTGTCTCTCTCTCTCCTTCTGTGTGTCTGTGTGTGTGTGTCTGTGTGTAGGTGAGGGAAGGTCTTTGCATATTGCAAATTGAGACAGACTACCTCTCCCTCTCCCCCAAAGAACACTTATGCTGAATACAGAGCTGTGTCTCGCCATCTTTACTTGCAGACCAATTCATCAGTGCTCTAGAAATCTAAAGCTCTGCTCCTACCAGTCTGCCAGGCCTGATGAAATGTTACAGCTGCAATGGCAGACAAGGCGAGGCATGTGTATATGTGTGTGTGTGTGTGTGTGTGTGTGTGTGTGTGTGTGTGTGTCTGTGTGTGTGTTTGTGTGCATGTGTGTGTGCTGTGATAAAGCCTTTGCGGCGGCCCGTCTGCTCTTTTCCTTCTTTTTGTGTGTGTGTGTGTGTGTGTGTGTGTTGTGTCTCATCGCACAGGTGCTGATTGAAATGCCTGGCACCTGTGCGGAGGCGTGTCCCCTAGTCCCCGCTGTCTCACTTGTGAGGGGGACACAGATCAGCTGACTTTGTTTGGCACTGAGTTTTGAAACTTTGATAAGAGAAACGTAATGACTTTGTCTCCAGTCTTTGTCTCCAAGTTTCCCTGTCTTTTGCTGTTGCAGCTTTGAGCTGGTTGTAACAGTGTATGTGTGTGTGTGTGTATATATATGTGTGTGTGTGTGTGTGTGTGTGTGTGTGTGTGTGGGTTGGGGAGCATCATTACCCCTCATGAAAGCTAGATAAGCTAAACACCCTCAAAGCTTGTCCCTTGTGATGAATCATGCAGAGGTACCACACCAAACATCTTCCTGTGGGGCCAGATGCACTTCCTGTCAGGGTAGATGCTCCTATGACTTCCTGTGGGGCCAGATGCACTTCCTGTCAGGGTAGATGCTCCTAGGACTTCCTGTGGGGCCAGATGCACTTCCTGTCAGGGTAGATGCTCCTAGGACTTCCTGTGGGGCCAGATGCACTTCCTGTCAGGGTAGATGCTCTTAGGACTTCCTGTGGGGCCAGATGCACTTCCTGTCAGGGTAGATGCTCCTAGGACTTCCTGTGGGGCCAGATGCACTTCCTGTCAGGGTAGATGCTCCTAGGACTTCCTGTGGGGCCAGATGCACTTCCTGTCAGGGCTTTTAAAATAGATTTTCTTTGTTTTCAGTTTTTTCTTGTTTGCCAACCCAGGCTCGATAATAAACGGCAGGGTGTCACAATCTAACAGACTGTGCTTGCCCAGTACAAAACCAGCCTAACGCCTCCCCGTACCCCTCAACAGACAACGCCTCAGCCTAACGCCTCCCCGTACCCCTCACCAGTACAAAACCAGCCTAACGCCTCCCCGTACCCCTCACCGGTACAAAACCAGCCTAATGCCTCCCCGTACCCCTCAACAGACAACGCCTCAACCTAATGCCTCCCCGTACCCCTCAACAGACAACGCCTCAACCTAATGCCTCCCCGTACCCCTCAACAGACAACGCCTCAACCTAACGCCTCCCCGTACCCCTCAACAGACAACGCCTCAACCTAACGCCTCCCCGTACCCCTCAACAGTACAAAACCAGCCTAACACCTCCCCGTACCCCTCAACAGACATCCACTCAGAGCAGATCTAACAGACTGTGCTTGCCCAGTACAAAACCAGCCTAACGCCTCCCGTACCCCTCAACAGACAACGCCTCAACCTAACGCCTCCCCGTACCCCTCAACAGACATCCACTCAGAGCAGATCTAACAGACTGTGCTTGCCCAGTAAAAAAACAACCTAACGCCTCCCCGTACCCCTCAACAGACATCCACTCAGAGCAGATGGAGCAGTGGTACTGTGAGCCTCCAAAACTCAGAGCAGATGAATAATAACCTGCTACATTCAGACAAAATGATCCTTGTTATGTTTCTTTAAAAATCCCCTGGCCCTTCAAGCAAAGAAATTGGTGGGTAAAAGAGGCATTTGTGCCCTTAAAGCTCCTCCACACCCTGATTGATGCTGAAATAAAAGTGCAGTGGAGGAGGCACAGGACATGGTACCCTTGCAATGTCTTTGCCATTTTGTCAGTCACTTACGGTTGGGAAGAAACGGCATAAAAACCTCTTTGCATGCTGCATCTCAAAAACAGCGCAAGTGTGTGATTTTGTTCTCGTCTGCCAGGGCTTAGAAACACACACACACACACACATACATACACACACACACACACACACACGCACACACACCACTTATCCTTTCACTCTTGCTGTCATCTTGGCACTAGACGTTAGCCCAGTGCTGTCGTCCCCAGAGGGAGAGACAAGAGGACCCTAGTGAAGACAGGCAAAAACACGAGCATGTGTCATCTCCACTTGGCTGTCTGGCTGTGGAGTGGCAACC
Organism: Coilia nasus; assembly: GCA_027475355.1. Taxonomy (NCBI): domain Eukaryota; kingdom Metazoa; phylum Chordata; class Actinopteri; order Clupeiformes; family Engraulidae; genus Coilia; species Coilia nasus. The sequence continues at coordinate 6,133,818 of CM050220.1, read as the reverse complement.
ACACACACACACACACACAGATACACAACTGGCTCTTGAGTGACAAGCGTCATACACACACACACACACACACACACACACACACACACACACACACACACACACTCTGGCTCTTGAGTGGCAGGCACACACACACACACACACACACACACAATCTGGCTGTTGAGTGGCAAGCACACACACACGCACACACACACACACTGGCTGTTGAGTGGCAAGCACACACATACACATACACACACACTGGTTCTTGAATGACAGGCACACACACAGACACACACACACACTCTCTGGCTGTAGAGTGTCAAGCAAACACACACACACACACTAGCTCTTGAGTGGCAAGCGTCGTTGTCCCTTGTTCTTGCGCAGACTGAGGTGTGTGTTGAGAGTGACACTTGAAAGTGGAGTATTTCTCCACTTGATGCCTAAAGAAGGTATGACCTGCAGCACAGACTAGAGAAAAAGAGAGAGAGAGAGAAAGGGAGAGCAAGGAAAAGAGAGAGAGAGAGCAAAGGCAGAGGGAGAAAGAGACACAGAGAGAGGGAGAGAGATAAAAAGAAAGAAAGAGACCACAAGAGAGAGAGAGAGAGAGACAGTGAGAGTGAGAGAGATAAAAAGAAAGAAAGAGACCATAAGAGAGAGAGAGAAAGAGGGACAGTGAGAGTGAGAGAGAGAAGTGGAGAAACACAGATATGGAGATAGAGGGATGCAAGAGAGGGGGAGTGAGAGTGTGGGAGAGAGAAAGACAAAAGACGATGATTCAACAGCTGTGTCGCCACATAAATAATGCAGTTTCTCACTCTGTTCAGCTCTCTTGTGGCAGAGCAGCATATTCTTATCGGCTGACCTGGGATCAGGTGAATCTCCCTCTAGCCCTGCCACCCCCTCGCCTCACACATACAACAATAAAACGACAATAAAATATCCTTGTAGGTGAAAGAGACTGAGGAAAAAAAAACAAATGGTTGATCCTGGACGAGCTAAAGACATTGTGTCAAGTCGATAGCGCTTAAACTCGATGCAGATAGTAGGAGTCCCCTCAAGTTCCCCTTAACTGCCGCAGGATATACTGATAACACCGTGCAAATACTAACCAATGACCTGAGGCGTTACTGATTGCAGCATCACCCACTGTTGTCTATGAGTTACTGTCTCTTTAAGAACTTCAGACAAATTAAGTCTCAGGTTTTTAAAAACTTTGACTAAGCATTAAATAAAGGTCCAACACAGCTATTATATAAGTAATAATGCTATGCGAGGTGATCATTCTCGTGGAATAAGCCCCAACAGAGTGACGCAGGACCCCGACGCGAAGTGCAGGCATCTTGAATTACTCTGAAGGGGCTTAGTCCGCAAGAATGTCATTATACAAAAATATTTCACCTCTGAACGTTAGAGGGGCTCATTCAAAGTCAAATGGATGTTCATCAGCATTCTAAAGAGCTGTATAACAAAAATTATGTAATGGTATAGAATGTTGCAATTATCTCCAATGTGCAGATTTTCTGCTCTAGGGACAATACATAATGTATGTTTTACATTTAGCTGAAGCTCTTATCCAGAAGAACTTATAGTTATTTTACAGGGTACAGTCCCTGGAGCAATGTGGGGTTAGATGCCTTGCTGAAGAACACTTCAGCCATGGATGAGGAAGCACAAGAGCATTAGTTATTTACTTTCCCACCCACATTCTTCCTACTGGTATGGGATTCAAACCTGCCACCCTCTGATCTTCAGACCAACTCCTAACCATCAGGCCACAGCTGCATATTTAAGCTTTTAGCAGTTCTGTACTGTATGCTTGTCTGTCAGTGTGTATGGTGACTGGATCATAGGCTTTTGTGAGGAAGAGACAGCTGGATACTTTACATGTATGTATCAGAGACGTTTGAGATGTGTGAGATGTTTGAGACGTTTGAGATGTGTGAGATGTTTGAGACGTTTGAGATGTGTGAGATGTTTGAGACGTTTGAGACGTTTGAGATGTGTGAGATGTTCGAGACGTTTGAGATGTTCGAGATGTTTGAGACGTTTGAGACGTTTGAGATGTGTGAGATGTTTGAGACGTTTGAGATGTTCGAGATGTTTGAGACGTTTGAGACGTTTGAGACGTTTGAGATGTTCGAGATGTGTGAGATGTTTGAGACGTTCGAGATGTTTGAGACGTTTGAGATGTTCGAGATGTGTGAGATGTTTGAGACGTTTGAGACGTTCGAGATGTTTGCTACACGGCACAGCAGATGTGCTGCATGGAAAGATGTGATGTGATATCATTGAGATGGTGTTGGCGACAGGTGACATACACACACACACACACGCACACACACGCGCACACACACACACAAACACACACACACGGATATGCACACACAAGCACAGAAATGTGCTCCTATACACGCACACACACACACACACACACACACACACAGACACACACACACACTCACACAAATGTACTCTTACAGACACACACACACACACACCTGATTGGACATGCACACACGAACACATACACAACTACAACACCAAATCAAACACCTCCACCACACACCCACACAATCGTGCAGTTGAACAGTGAGTCTCTGTTGTCCTCTGATCAATGGTAGTGCAAGCCCCTTGTGGCATCTCTGGAATGGGGATGAAAGCCTATCATCTCCCTCTCCATTCCTCCGCCCCCACGCCATTACGCTCCAGCTTCAATTTCAGACACTTACAGACAGCGTCTTCCACAATAGGCACTCTCACAGGGGACCTGCATTGTTTTGATGGAAAACAAGGTCTGAATCCTTCAATAGCTAGCAATGTCAGCAATGATAGTCACAAGGTAACACTATTCTCAGAAAATCGGTAAATCTTGAGCCCCCGAAGGAGCTGAAGCCTCATGAGCTGAAGGTTAGCTGAGGAAAGAGCAAGGTCAAAGGTCAAAGGGCAAAGGGCAAAGGGCAAAGGTAGCCTGTGGAGAGGAAGAAGTGGATACGCTAAAAAAAGGAACCGTAAAATAAAGTGTTACCAAATAAATGTTAAGGATTTAATCTTCTCTTTCTATTTAGTCTATTTTTTGATCTTGTTACATTCTATGGGCCCTTTTGTACATTTGGAATAAAAATTAAATTGAAGTTAAATCAAAATAAAAGTAGACCAACAACAGGAAACAAAGGCAAACGGCAGTAACTGTGAGGAAGGCAACAAATGAAGGAACATATAAATAATTACACTTTATTTTACTGTCCCTGTTACATCAGTTGGGTACAGTGTAAGAAAGTGTGCAACAATATGTAACATTATGGGCCTACACTGCACCTTAGGTTAGGGTCAGTGTTAATGTTAGTGTTACCTACACTGCACCTTAGGTTAGGGTCAGTGTTAATGTTAGTGTTACCTACACTGCACCTTAGGTTAGGGTCAGTGTTAGTGTTAGTGTTACCTACACTGCACCTTAGGTTAGGGTCAGTGTTAGTGTTAGTGTTACCTACACTGCACCTTAGGTTAGGGTCAGTGTTAATGTTAGTGTTACCTACACTGCACCTTACTGTAGGTTAGGGTCAGTGTTAATGTTAGTGTTAGGTATGTACAGTGCAAGTACATTATATTACATGTTGTTGCATGTAGATACACTAAAAAAGGAACCATAAAAAGTGTTACGAAATACATTTTAAGGATTTAAGCTTCTCTTTCTATATATTCTCTTTTTTATCTCATTACATGCTACGGTCCCTCTTGTGCATCTGAAATAAAGATTAAATTAAAGTTAAATTAAAATGAAGTAGATTTCAAGCTGTAAATATGATTTGCTGGTATAAACAAACCATGGATGT
>CM050220.1:6122500-6125000 GCA_027475355.1 Coilia nasus | reverse complement strand
GTTAGATCAGGTGTCAGGTATAGGGTAGGATTATGGCTCGTGTTTTACTATGAGAGGCTTTTGGAGGGGTCTTTGTTCACACTAAGAGAGGATAGACTGCAGGCACTGATAGTCCCCAACCAAAGACTTACTTGCTCCCTTACTCTTACTCTGTCCATCTCTCTCTTTTAGTCTCCCTCTCTCAGTAACTCACTATCTATCTTTCCTTCTGTCCGGCTCTCCCTTTCTTTCTCTCTCTCTTTCTCTCTCTGTCCGGCTCTCTCTTCCTTTCTCTTTCTTTCTCTCTCTCTTCCTCTGTCTGTCCGGCTTTCTCTTTCTCTCTCTCTGTTTATGCATTACACTCAGTCTCCCTCCCTCTCCTCCTCTCGTCTCTTACTCTCTCTCTCTCTCTCTCTCTCTCTCTCTCTCTCTCTCTCTCACACACACACACACACACACACACACACAGACCTAGGGTTGTTGTGCCCTGGTGACATTTGGCGAGCGCCCAGCAGATGTCGATACATTGATGCCGCTAGGATGGCAGACCAGTCCAGCCCCATCCGTCCCACACAAACACGTGCACACACACACACACACACACACACACACAAATGTACACACACACACACACACCCCGCTAGGATGGCAGAGCAGTCCAGCCCCCATCCGCCACACACACACACACAAACATGCGCGCACTCACACCAAACACACACATACACACACACGCATACAAACGTACACACACACACCCCGCTAGGATGGCAGAGCAGTCCAGCCCCCATCCAGCCCACACACACAGACACACACACACACACACACACACACACACACACACACACACACACACACACACACACACACACACAGACACAGACACAGACACACACACAGACACACACACACACACACACACACACACACACACACACACGCTAGGATGCCATAGCAGTGCAGCTCCATCCGTCCCTGTCAGAGTGAATTAGGCACCGGTGTCTCTCTCTAACTCTTTCTCTCTCTGTAAATAACTCTCTCTCTCTGTGTCTCTTTCATTCTCTCTCTCTCTCTCTCTCTCTCTCTCTGTACATAACTCACTTTCTCTCCCTCAGTCTCTTTCATTCTCTCTCCCTCTATCTCTGTACATCACTCTCTCTCTCCTCCTCTCTCTCTCTTTCTTTCTGTCACCTCTCTCTCTCTCTCTTACTCTGAATATCCCACCCACCCTCCCTCTCTCTCCCCCTGTCTCTCTCTCCCTTCCCCTCTCTCCCCCTCCCTCTCTCTACCCTTTCTCTCTCTCCCCCTGTCTCTCTCTACCCTTTCTCTCTCTCCCCCTGTCTCTCTCTCCCCCTCCCTCTCTCTCCCTTCCCCTCTCTCCCCCTGTCTCTCTCTACCCTTTCTCTCTCTCCCCCTGTCTCTCTCTCCCCCTGTCTCTCTCTACCCTTTCTCTCTCTCCCCCTGTCTCTCTCTCCCCCTCCCTCTCTCTCCCTTCCCCTCTCTCCCCCTGTCTCTCTCTCCCCCTGTCTCTCTCTCCCTTCTCTCTCTCCCCTGTCTCTCTCTCCCCTTTCTCTCTCTCCCCTGTCCCTCTCTCTCCCCCTGTCTCTCTCTCCCTTCCCCTCTCTCTCCCCCTGTCTCTCTCTCCCCCTGTCTCTCTCTCCCTTCCCCTCTCTCCCCTGTCTCTCTCTCCCCTGTCTCTCTCTCCTCTCCCCTGTCTCTCTCTCTCTCCCTGTCCCCTCTCTCTCCCCCTGTCTCTCTCTCCCCCTGTCTCTCTCTCCCTCTCCCTCTCTCTCCCTTCCTCTCTCTCCCTTCCCCTCTCTCCCCCTGTCTCTCTCTCTCTCTCTCTCCCTTCCCCTCCCTCCCCCTGTCTCTCTCTACCCTTTCTCCTCTTTTCTGGGTGGCCAGGCAGGTCAGCATTGTGACTCACTTGATGGCTTTGTTTTAGAGGAGATGCAGTGTCAATTCTGCAGGAAAATAAATAAATTAGATGACTTGTCGTGCACTATTGACGTTTTCCTGTGTACATATGAAACAGTATGAGTGCTCATGCCTGTCTATGGGCTCCTGTGTGTGTGTGTGTGTGTGTGTGTGTGTGTGTGTGTGTGTGTGTGTGTGTGTGGTGTGTGTGTGTGTGTGTGTGTGTGTGTGTGTGGCTTGTTATGCAGGCCTGTTAGGGAAAGACAGCCCATACTGATAACTGAGAAGGCTGCGGGAGTGTTGGCTGATTGGTGGCGTGACATGCCAGCGCTTCAAATTGAGAACAGGTGATTTCACCTGAGAGAGCTCAATTTTTCCCCAGTTGAGTTTCTCCCAGACTGAAAGCTGCGTGTGGGAGCCCCAGAGGACTTTGTTAATATTTTTTGTTGTGTTTACTCGTCGTTTGTGGATACCGTCATCTAAGAAGAAAACTGAACTGAGAAAACCGGGGTTTGGACTGGCCCGCTTACAGGAGCGACGACTGGACCGGTCATAGTGCGTCTGGCGTCTGCTTATGGTGAGCTGCGCTACTGCGGTCTTCTCAGGT
>CM050220.1:6112500-6115000 GCA_027475355.1 Coilia nasus | reverse complement strand
CTGATTGTCAGTTGAGTAAAGTGGGTAGAGTAAAGTGGCCTGCAGTGGCCTGCTTTTAACGTGCAATAGACCTCCCATGTTAAAAAGTCAATTTACACAGCAAAAACAAACGTATTTACAGCCAGGTTCAAATAACAGTTTCCGTGTGTTTTTGGTCTTTCTCTCTCTCCCCACCCCTTTGCATTGTTTCCTCTCTCTCCCACTCTCTCTCTTCCTCTCTTTTTCTCCTCTCTGTCTCTCTCTGTCTCTCTCTCTCTTTCACCATCCCTCTCTCCCTTCCTCTTTCTTTCCCTCCCCTCCCTCTCTCTTTCTCCTTCTCTCTCTCCCTCTTTCTCTTCCTCCCTCTTTCCCTCCCTCCCTCTCTTCTTTCTCCTTCTCCTTCTCTCGCTCCCTCTTTCTCTTCCTCTTTCTCTTCCTCCCTCTCTCTTTCTCTCCCTCTCTCTCTTCCTCCCCCTACCTCTCCCCCATAACTCTCTTGAGTGTCCCAGCTCTCTGTGTCGTGTCAGAAGTCTGGGAGGTCCTCAAAGTGAAGTGAAGAGAGAAGAGAGCTGGGAGCTCAGAGCTCAAAGCACTGTGTCTCCCCACCCCTCTCCACCTCTCCATCTCTCTCCACCTCCCTCTCTCTCCACCTCTCTCACTCCACCTCTCTCTCTCTCCATCTCTCCCGATCTCTTCCTCATTACAGACATCTCTCCCCATCTCTCCACCCCATATCTCCTCCTTCTCTCTCTCTTCCTCTCTCTCGGGCTCTCTCTCTCTCTCTCTCTCTCCTCATCTCTTTCATCTCTCCTCATCTCTCTCCATCTCTCTCTCCTCATCTCTCTCCATCTCTCCTCTCTCCTCTCCCCATATCTCCTCCCTCTCTCTCTCTCTCTCTCTCCATCTCTCCTCATCTCTCTCTCTTTTCTTCCTCTCGCTCTCTCCATCTCTCCTCATCTCTCTCTCTCTCTCTCTCTCTCTCTCTCTCTCCATCTCTCCTCATCTCTCTCTCTCTCTCTCTCTCTCTCACTCCCTCTCTCCATCTCTCCTCATCTCTCCATCTCTGCTCATGGGTGTCCTGCAGTGTGTCAGATGTATTTATAGCCGCTCACAGAGCACTTGCCTCCTTCTCTTCCAGGACAGCCTTCCTTTTCTTCTGTCCTGGCATGGCTGGGGAATTACACTTCATCTCTCTCTCTCTCTGTCTCTCTCTGTCTCTCTTTCTCTCTCTCTCTCTCTCTCTCTCTCTGTCTCTCTCTCTCTCTCTCTCTCTCTCTCTCTCTCTCTCTCTCTCTGTCTCTCTCTGTCTCTCTCTCTCTCTCTCTGTGTCTCGTCCCTTTCTCTCTCTCTCTCTCTCTCTCTCTCTCTCTCTCCGTCTCTCTCTTTCTCTCTCTCTCTCTCTGTCTCTCATCCCTTTCTCTCCAACTCTAACTTTTCTTTTTATGTTTCTCTTTCTCTTTCTTCTTGAGTCTGTCTGAGTATTTGGCTCTTAACCCCTTTCTCTCTGCTCTCTGGCTTTTCCTTGACTGTCTGTGCTCTCGCTCTCTTTCTGTCTCTCTCTCTCTCTCTCTCTCGCTCTCGCTCTCTCGCTCTCTCTAGCTAGCTATCACTTCCTCTCTCACTCTCTCTGTCTTTGCTTCCTGTCTCAGGGGTGCAACCAGAAATCATGAAGTGGGGAGGCCCATAAAAAAGGTGAGCCTAACCCACAGCACACCGCTTATTTTTAGTACTACAGCAATTATATAGCTCATTTTAGTACTACAGCAATTATATAGCTTATTTTTAGTACTACAGCAATTATATAGCTCATTTTAGTACTACAGCAATTATATAGCTTATTTTTAGTACTACGGCAATTATATAGCTCATTTTAGTACTACAGCAATTATATAGCTCATTTTTAGTACTACGGCAATTATATAGCTCATTTTAGTACTACAGCAATTATATAGCTTATTTTTAGTACTACAGCAATTATATAGCTTATTTTTAGTACTACAGCAATTATATAGCTTATTTTTAGTACTACAGCAATTATATAGCTCATTTTAGTACTACAGCAATTATATAGCTTATTTTTAGTACTACAGCAATTATATAGCTCATTTTAGTACTACAGCAATTATATAGCTTATTTTTAGTACTACAGCAATTATATAGCTCATTTTAGTACTACAGCAATTATATAGCTTATTTTTAGTACTACAGCAATTATATAGCTTATTTTTAGTACTACAGCAATTATATAGCTCATTTTAGTACTACAGCAATTATATAGCTTATTTTTAGTACTACAGCAATTATATAGCTCATTTTAGTACTACAGCAATTATATAGCTTATTTTTAGTACTACGGCAATTATATAGCTCATTTTTAGTACTACAGCAATTATATAGCTCATTTTTAGTACTACGGCAATTATATAACTCATTTTAGTACTACAGCAATTATATAGCTTATTTTTAGTACTACAGCAATTATATAGCTTATTTTTAGTACTACAGCAATTATATAGCTTAT
>CM050220.1:6095000-6102500 GCA_027475355.1 Coilia nasus | reverse complement strand
TGTGTGTGTGTTTGTGACTGTATGTGTGTGTGTGTGTGTATGTGTGCATGCGTGTGTATGCATGTGTGTATCTGTTTCTCTCTCTTTGTGTGTGCGTGTGTGTGAGAGTGTTTATGCGCGTGTGTGTGTGTGTGTGTGTGTGTATGTGTGCATGCGTGTGTATGCATGTGTGTGTGGGTGTGTGTTTGTGTACATGCATGCCCATGTGTGTGTGTGTGGGAGAGGGCGAGGCCATCGTGCTCAGTTGCTATGTTCCTGTGTGTGTGTGTGTGTGTGTGGGTGTGTGTGTGTGTGTATGCAGATGTGTGTGTGTGTGTGTGTGTTACGTCCTCCTGCCCCTGTGCGTGTGTGTGCGAGGCAATCATGCTCAGTTGCTGTGTTACTGTTTGTGTGTGTGTGTGTGTGTATGCATGTGTGCGTGGGTGTGTGTGTGTGTGTGTGCGTGTGTGTGAGGCAGTCGTGCTCAGTTGCTGTGTTCCTGTGTGTGTGTGTGTGTGTGTGTATGCATGTGTGTGTGTGTGTGTGTGTGTGTGTGTGTGTGTGTGTGTGTGTGTGTGTGTGTGTGTGTGTGTTGCTGTGTTCCTGTGGGATGCTGTGCTGTACTAGACCTGCAGTGAGATAAATGAGGCTTCAGGTTAAGTACAGCTCCTATCACTCTCACTTTACTGTGTGTGTGTGTCTGTGTTTCTGTGTGTGTGTGTGTGTGTGTGTGTGTGTGTGTGTAGTTAAGTGCAGCTCCTATCACTCTCACTTTACTGTGTGTGTGTGTGTGTGTGTGTGTCTGTGTGTCTGTGTGTCTGTGTAGTTAAGTGCAGCTCCCATCACTCTCACTTTACTGTGTGTGTGTGTGTGTGTGTGTGTGTGTGTGTGTGTGTGTGTGTGTGTGTGTGTGTGTGTGTGTGTGTGTGTGTGTGTGTGTGTGTGTGTAGTTAAGTGCAGCTCCTATCACTCTCCTTGGCCTGCAGCTCCTATCACTCTCACTTTACTGTGTGTGTGTGTGTGTGTGTGTGTGTGTGTGTGTGTGTGTGTGTGTGTGTGTGTGTGTGTCTGTGTAGTTAAGTGCAGCTCCTATCACTCTCCTTGGCCTGCAGCTCCTATCACTCTCACATTACTGTGTGTGTGTGTGTGTGTGTCTGTGTGTGTCTGTGTGTGTCTGTGTAGTTAAGTGCAGCTCCTATCACTCTCCTTGGCCAGCTGCTCCTATCACTCTCCTTGGCCAGCTGCTTCTTCATAAGCTCTGTGTGTGTGTGTGTGTATGTGTGTGTGTCTGTGTGTGTCTGTGTAGCTAAGTGCAGCTCCTATCACTCTCCTTGGCCAGCTGCTCCTATCACTCTCCTTGGCCAGCTGCTTCTTCATAAGCTCTGTGTGTATGCATGCAGTGGGGTGTGTTATGTATGTGTGTATGCATGTGTATGTGTGTGTGTGTGTCTGTGACCCCTTTTAATAATGTTGTTACAAGCTGGTAATAAGTACTTTACTAACATGCTTTAACAATACTGCTAAAAACATGTATTAAATGCTTTATTATGTCCTTGTCCTAATACTGATATTAGCATGCAATGAATACCTTTTTTTCAAAGCACTTTCTCAAAAGATGAATGCGAGTATGTCATGTCAACATATTACTTCCAACCCTTTTCATGAATTTGATATGAGTCAAGTATGTCATAAGTCACTTTGTCATTAGTTGTAATGAAACATATCTTACAATATCAAGAAGATGGCCAGACCCCGAAATGAGTTTGCAGCCTAGGACCTTACCTGTGGCCATTTTACCTTAAACATCCCTAACCTACCTGCCCACTCCCACTGAATCCTACCATTGGGCATTTTACCTTATCCTTACCTCACCTATAACCTTTATGTGGGTTCATACTCATGCCCTGCTCTATTTCAAAAAAACTGTGTCAGAATGGATGACACAAGCAATTTAACCACATTGTAACATTGTATCTGAACTCAAATAACTTGTTGTTTTTATGTGGGACATAAAATAGGTTTCAGTGAGGTGGCTGTTGGGGTTGGGCAGAACCAGACAAACTTGCTGAGTGGCTGGGCTGGGGTGGAGGGTTTTTTTTGGCCATAGGGTGCGTCGCCGTGGGAACGGGACCAGTGTGGGGACATGGGGTCAGGTCAGGTCGAACTGTCAGCACCATAGCGTAACAGCGGGGTCGGGTCAAGACAGAACCGGACAAACATGCTGAGTCGCCAGTGAACTGGACCTCCTCTACAGTGAGTCAGCACATTTTAGGTTCCTCCTTTGCACACACCACCTCACCCCTTTACACACTCCCTCTCTGTTCATCATTCACTTTTCGCTCTCCTCCACTTGTCGTTTTTTATTCATTCTCTCTGGCTCCCCTCACTCTCTTTCCCCCTCTCCTCCTCCCTTGGCCTCCATCTCTCCATCACTCACTCCTACTCTTCCTTCTCTTCCCTCTCACTCTTCACCCACTCCACTTTAAACCTGATCTCTCTCTAACACCTACTCTGCCCTACAAAGCCAAAAGGCAGTAACTGCATATTTTGACAAAACTGAGTTTAGACTGGAAGTTGACTTTATAACACCTCCTCTGCCGTCTGACTGAATCTCTTGCTTCTTCCTATTAAGTAAGAACATAAAAGCATCACCACTATTATACCTACAGTATGTTCGACTGGGCAGTATGACAACTTTGAAGGCGTTTTTCTCAGTTTCAATGTTCACGTAGTTACTGCCCTTTGCCTTTGTAGAGCAGTACTGCTTGCCTTTTTAATGCTGAGTCTAGTTATTGATTACTGATTTATTTACTATTTACGCATTTATTTACCATTTATTTACTTGTGCTTGTGAGTGTGGATGTTTGTTTACATCTCTAGGACCTAAGTACTCCCTGTTATGTTTATGTCGTTGGTGTTGTTTATCTTTCCTTGTTGGGTAAAACTCCCACATCACCCACACTGCCTGCCTGTCTGCCTGCCTGCCTGTCTGTCTGTCTGTCTGTCTGTCTGTCTGTCTGTCTGTCTGTCTGTCTGTCTGTCTGTCTGCCTGCCTGCCTGCCTGCCTGTCTGTCTGTCTGTCTGTCTGTCTGTCTGTCTGCCTGCCTGCCTGTCTGTCTGTCTGTCTGTCTGTCTGTCTGTCTGTCCGCCTGCCTGCCTGCCTGCCTGTCTGTCTGTCTGTCTGTCTGACTGTTTGTCTGTCTTTCAGGCCGTTTGGCAAAGGCAACTGCTATGAAGTTCAGAGAACGATTACCCAAAGAAAGAGCTACACTTGGCAGAACTTGGCTCCCATGAACTCCAACTGTTTTGTGCCGGATACAGTTGAGGATGCACTCTCATGGTAGACTGCACTGCAACAGAACTGACTCACCTATTGAAGGAGTTACAGCTTGAAGGACTTGCAGTTTTCAAAGGCAGCTGCAGTATTGCTCTGGTCTGCTTTCAAGCTTTCAGGTGTGAGAAGGAGTTTGGCAGGATTTGGGCATATTGCACCTGACAATAACATGTGCACTCACAAACATAGACACATGGATGCACACACACCTCTACACACAGGTACACACACACACACACTTAAAAGAGGAATAAAATTTCATCACACTGGCAGTGAATTATTACTATTTGTGTGTGTGTATGTGTGTGTGTGTCTGTGTGCGTGCATATTTGCACACTTCTGTTTGTGTGTATGTGTGCATTAGAGGGGGCATAGTTGTTGTGTGTGTGTGTGTGTGTGTGTGTGTGTGTGTATGGTTGTGTGTGTGTGCATGCATATTTGCACACTTCTGTTTGTGTGTGTGTGTGTGTATGCATTAGAGGGGGCATAGTTGTTGTTTGTGTGTGTATGTGTGTGTGTGTGTGTGTGTGTATGGTTGTGTGTGTGTGCATGCATATTTGCACACTTCTGTTTGTGTGTGTGTGTGTGTGTGTGCATTAGAGGGGGCATAGTTGTTGTTTGTGTGTGTGTGTGCGCGTGTGTGTGCACGTTTGTGTGAGTGACTCTATGCGTGGTTTAAGTCTGGGCCTGTATGTGGTTAAATTGGTCAGAGAGGTCTTAAAAGCCGACCGCATGTGGTGCTAATAATATTTTATAAAAATTCCTTGAAAAAAAAAAAGTATACCAATCATACATCATTTATCCTGCTGCTCGAGAGCCGTACGGCTCGCCCTTCTAAAGATGGAAACTATTGTACAGCCAGGTGCATCCAGGTTTCTAGAAAACACTCAGACATGTATAAAAATATTTACCATACAGATGTGCAGCATTGCAGAAAGAAAACATGAATTATGCATGTGTGCACGAGAGGTTGCAGACTCCCTGCACTGGCTTTGTGTGGGGATTGGTTGGTTGTTGGTGCTTAGTCTTCCAGACATCTATTGACAACTAAAGGTTTCAACCTGAAGCTGTTTACTCCTGTTGTTTTGGCCAGTGTTATTGTGTCCGTCCGGTCCGGCACCACTGGATTGCAAGAAATGTTGTCTCGTGGTGACCTTGCCAAACTGTAAAGCACTTTGAGCTGCATCTTGTACGTATGAATTGTGCTATACAAGTAAAGATTATTATTATTATTATTATGTCCACATGCCAAAATATATCTCAGCACTTTCCCGGCCATGCCTTTTCACATCCTGTGTGCGTTGAGTTGTGATACTTTTAAAGAAAGTAACCACACACTCCGTTTTGCGTGGTTTTAAATTCTTTTAATGTCCATGCCCAACGTTTTGGCAAAATGGCCTCTTTTAGACATCTATTGACAACTATTACACCATGCAAGAGCCCGCATAAACGGGGCATTGCGTCGTTGTGACATTGTATTATTGTGTCACGGAAGAGCCTACATTAACAGCACATTACGTCATTACGTCATTCGTTATTGTGTCCGTCCGGTCCGGCACCACTGGATTGCAAGAAATGTTGTCTCGTGGTGACCTTGCCAAACTGTAAAGCACTTTGAGCTGCATCTTGTACGTATGAATTGTGCTATACAAGTAAAGATTATTATTATTATTATTACAACTAAAGGTTTCAACCTGAAGCTGTTTACTCCTGTTGTTTTGGCCAGTGTTTGATGTCTGAGCTGACAGCCAGAGAATAATCATGTCCACGTGCCAAAATATATCTCAGCACTTTCCCAGCCGTGCCTTTTCACGTCCTGTGTGTGTTACTGTAAGTTGTGATACTGTTAAAGAAAGTAGCTGCACACTCCGTTCTTTGTCTTTTAACTTCTTTTAATGTCCATGCTTGACGTTTTCGGCGAAATGGTCTTTGATATGCAACCTTGCCAAAGGCCATTTCGCCGGAGCATTGGGCATGGGCATGAAAAGAAGTTAAAAGGGAGCATAGCGGCGCGTGGGGCTACTTTCTTTGAAACTATAACCTTCCCTAGCCTGCACCTCAATGTGAATTTGAAGTTGTGATACTTAGACAGGCCTTCTCACACCATTTTTGCTTGTTGTCGTTGTGACGTACTCTGCTGGAACAAATAGCCTCCTTATTACTTGGCAAATCTAATTTCAGGGACTCACTTTGGAGGGGATGTTTGGAGGGGGGTTGTTAGCAGTGGCAGACATTACCCCAGAGATACACAGGGCCCAGATTATGGACCCAAGCACCCCTGAGCACAGTACCCAGGGGCAGATTATGGAGTCAAGAGCCCCAGAGGTACACAGGACCCAGGGCTGGAGTATGGACTTAAGCGCCCCTGAACACAGGACCCAGGGGCAGATTATGGACTCAATCGTCCCAGAGGTACACAGCACCCAGGGGCAGATTATGGAGTCAAGAGCCCCAGAGGTACACAGCACCCAGGGGCAGATTATGGACTCAAGTGCCCCTGAGCACAACATTATCTTGTTCCCCCTGCCTCCAAAAATTCAGGCTAAAACATTTTAATGCAATTTCAGGCAGAATACGTATACACATACGACTTAACATGACATGTGAAAATGCTGAAGAAGAAGTAGCGTCTATCTATCTATCTATCTATCTATCTATCTATCTATCTATCTATCTATCTATCTATCTATCTATCTATCTATCTATCTATCTATCTATCTATCTATCTATCTATCTATCTATCTATCTATCTATCTATCTATCTATCTATCTATCTATCTATCTATCTATCTATCTATCTATCTATCTATCTATCTATCTATCTATCTATCTACACTCTCAGAAAAGAAGGTACAGAATTGTACTTTTAGGGGTACAAAGCTTGTCACACCGGCAGTACCCTAAGGCACATAATTGTACCTTTTAACCACTGTTTTTCAACTAGTTTGTACCTTCTCCAGGGCTGAATAGGTACACATCAGTACCTTAAGGTCCAAATATTAGCCTTTCTTGGTACATTAATACGTATTGTACCTTAAGATACAGATTTGTACCCCTACTGTCCCCATATTTCTGAGAGTGTATCTGTCTGTCTGTCTGTCTGTCTGTCTGTCTGTCTGTCTGTCTGTCTGTCTGTCTGTCTATCTATTTATCTATCTGTCTGTCTGTCTGTTGGTCTGTCTGTCTGTCTACCTGTCTGTCTGTCTACCTGTCTGTCTCATCAGGTTTTGTGTTGAGTTGGTTAAAAATTCAGGTTAAAATTCAGGTGAACCACACAGCAAGGTTCACAAGGTCCCTATTTCACTGAATGCCTTGTGATCACTGCATTGGTGTTCCTTACAGGCCATTAGCCACTATAGACTTTGTGCCATTGCTAATGCTGTGCATTATATAACATTTACAGTTGGCCGGCCTGCCGATCGATACCTGATATCAGCTCAACTCCGTGTGGCAGGAAGAACAAAGGTTTAGAGTAATAAGAACAGCAGTGTTTGGGCTCCCAGCTCCCTCTCTCTCTCTCTCACTCTCTCTCTCTCACTCTCTCTCTCTGTCTCTCACTCCCTCTCTCTCTCTGTCTCTCTCTCCCTCTCTCTCTCTGTCCCTCTCTCTCTCTCTCTCTCTCTCTCTCTCTCTCTCTCTCTCTGTCTC
This sequence comes from Coilia nasus, assembly GCA_027475355.1. Classification (NCBI taxonomy): domain Eukaryota; kingdom Metazoa; phylum Chordata; class Actinopteri; order Clupeiformes; family Engraulidae; genus Coilia; species Coilia nasus. The sequence goes on along the minus strand of CM050220.1, from coordinate 6,095,539 downwards.
CCTCTCTCTCTCTCTCTCACTCCCTCTCTCTCTCTCTCTCTCTCTCTCTGTCTCCCTCTCTCTCTCTCTCTCACTCCCTCTCTCTCTGTCTCTCTCTTTCCCTGTCTAATAAGAACAGCAGTGTTTGGGCTCCCAGCTCTCTCTCTCTCTCACTCACTCTCTCTCTCTGTCACTCCCCCTCTCTCTCTATCTCTCTCACTCACTCTCACACTCTCTCTCTCACTCCCTCTCTCTCTCACTCACTCACTCCCTCTCTCTCTCACACTCTCTCTCTCACTCCCTCTCTCTCTCTCTGTCTCCCTCTCTTTCTCCCTCTCTCTCTCTCTCTCACTCCCTCTCTCTCTGTCCCTCTCTTTCCCTGTCTAATAAGAACAGCAGTGTTTGGGCTCCCAGCTCTCTCTCTCTCTCTCTCTCTCTCTCTCTCTCTCTTTCACTCACTCACTCCCTCTCTCTCTCTCTCTCTCTCTCTGTCTCCCTCTTTTTCTCTCTCGCACTCCCTCTCTCTCTCTCTCTCTCTCTCTCTCTTTCACTCACTCACT
>CM050220.1:6080000-6085000 GCA_027475355.1 Coilia nasus | reverse complement strand
TATGATGGTTAAATGACCTGTTTTAGAGAAAATGGTGGTGCTCCGAGCAGTTTAGTGTTACCAGGAGGAAAATCAGCCCTGCAGCTTCCAGAGGCGATAGCCTGATGTCCTGAGAATCAGGGAGTCTTATATGAAGTGTGCAGATGTGAGAAACACACACGACACTGCACAGTATTGGAAAATATTTTCCCCGAAACTGTAGGGGGAGCTCTATCAAAACAAATGCGACCTCGGCACACTGAGAATGGGAGGAGAAAACGGTGAGGAAATGGCAAAAGTTGCATAGGGCTCAGGGGTGGAAATTAACCTCACAAAATATGAAGCTTTACCAGCTAGTGACAAATAAGCGGTACAATTTACCAGCCACGCAACAGTGAATCATCATTAACTGGTCCCCCGGAGGGTATTGCAATGATCCTGTCCGTGTGTGTCTGTCTGCCTGCAATGACCCTGTCCATCCACATGGTGGACCAGGTTCCCATCTCAGATTGCACTTGTTCTGTGTCTGAAATCTACCAGCCACTTTCATATTTTACCAGCATGTGGCTGGTGGCTGGTGCCAGTTTCCATCCCTGACAGGGCTACTTTAAACCCTGCTGTTATGACCCCCTGCGCCCCCACTAGTCCTGGAGTGGTAGTGCAGAGGCTGTGGTGGTAGCAGAGTGGGATTGTTGGTTAATTGAGCACACCTGCATGAGTGTGCAGGGTACTTAAGGAGCTGCTCATGCCTTCCTCCCTGGCTCTCATTTTCACACACCTCTTTCTCACATGCATGCATCTTCACACACCTGCACACAACCTTTTGTTTTGTCCTGTCTGATCCTCCTTCGATTATTTAACCCCTAGACATTGATTTTCCCCTTGTGTCTAGTAAATATTAGTTATTTAAAAACTGTACGTTGTCTCCCTACCTTTTATGTTGTGGTCTCACAAGCCAGGCCATAGCATAAATTTGGGCCTCGTCCGAGAGCTGTTCTCAGATAAGCTCCATTGGATTTACAGGACCTTTGTGTTTCGGTGAGTTATTGCTCCTGTTGTGTGCTTTAGTGACTTTAGTGACGTTAGTGACTTGAGAAGCTCCTTTAGGAAGTGCGCTCCAGCTGAGTCGGGCCTGGATTGACTCTTCTTTCGGAACGCATGTTGTTGTTTTTTGTTGTTGTTTTAGTATGTTTTTGTTTGTGCCTACCTGGGTGGGGGGGTTGGGGGGGTACGTATCGGAGTGTGGCACTTGACTGTGTCACTGGTCAGCTACCTGCAGGGAACTTAAAGAGCTGCTCATGCCTTTCTTCCTGGCTCTCATTCTCACATACATCTTTCTTACATGCACGCATCTTCACACACCTGCAAAAAACCTTTTCTTTGTCCTGTCTTATCCTTTGTTTGATTATTTAAGCCCTAGACATTGTTTTTTTTTATTATTTTGTCATCTTCTGCAGTAAACCAAAAACCAGGAACATGACTCCCTTTAATCTACAAATGAGATCTCGTCAATGTCTGAAATAATGCTCAGTGTTGTTGCTCAGGAAAAAATTGTTTCTGATTTGTATCGCTTCTGTTGCACAGGAGACAAAATGGTGATTATCTTTTAAGGCTCATTTAACCCCTTGATGCAGTGGGGCATTTTGGGTAATTTCCGCCTATATTTGACCTTGAACTTCAGGCTCTAATATCTCTGGTTCTACACATTCCATAATGATGACTCATGACTTAAAATGAAGAAGACACTTGGGCCATCAATTCAGACATTCAAGTGTTTTATTATAGTCATTATTGATTCATTTGTGCAGTTGGAAAGACAGAAAAAATTGTAATAAAATTCAAAAACGCCTAAAATATTTGTTGAATTTGCAGTGTGGAAATGGTTATAAGTGTGACAGGAACCTAAAAAAAGCTTTGTATGGTTCACCCACATCATGGTAACAAGTGTACAAAATTTGAAGCAGATAGGCAAAGGTTTACAAGTTTTATACACAAAATACATTTGGTGTACATAGGCGTTTCCAAATATGTCTTCTAACCTATCCAAAATCACCAAATACAAAACAAAATGCTTATTACTAAATATGAAGTATATTTACTTTTTTCTTACCTTCTGACCAACAGTCAACCATGCTGAGTTATTTTCAATGAGCTACTATGTATTTTCTTTGAATAATTTTAGTGGTGGCCTATACTCTCTCCAAATTGCACCCGAAACCTTTCCAAATAAGCAAAACAAAATGTTTATTACTAAATGTGAAGTATATTTACTTTTTTCTTCCCTTCTGAACAACAACCAACCATGCTAAGTTAATTTCAAGGAACTACTACCAATGTCCTCATACAGTATCAGATTACTAGGCATTTGCATCTTTACATCAGGCTGTGTAAGTCAAATACAAAGTATGTAGATAAGCATAAATGATCCCTTTCACCCACTACACTGTACATTTGAGCTTTTTTCCCCTCAGGGAGGCGCTTTAGACATAGACACAGTCCAGCCTTTTCTCAAATGCCTCCTCCTCATAAGAATCTAAACTTGCCGGATAGTCTTCGCTCTTTGACAAGATTTCCTCGTGAAATCAGGGTCAAAGAGCAACTCAAACACTTTAGAACAGGTAAATCGCTCTATTTTGACACTTACGCGACAATACAAATTAGCCGGCAACACGTGCTAATGCGTAGTGATATTAAGTATTACTTTTGCCACAGCTCTTTCTCATACAACATTGAGCATTATTTGAGACATTGTTGAGATCTCGTTTGTAGATTAAAGGGAGTCTACACTGAAACAACAGAACTCTTTTGCTCCAGAGACAAACCTGAGAAGCAGGAGACAAAGGCAATAGTCTTATTTTTCTATCACTGTGATTTCATTATTGTCTAGGACAAACAAGTGAGATATAGATGAAATCTCATTTAAAAAAGTCTTTCCTCTGGCGATGGCTTTTTGCTGCAGCGAAACATAAGAGCGTGTCGTGCTTGTGTTGCCAATGGTGTGTGTGTGTGTGGGGTCCTAGTACATTAACTGCTGTACACTTTGCCAAAAGACACACTGTGTGTGTGTGTGTGTGTGTGTGTGCGTGCGTTTGTGTGTGTGTGTGTGTGTGTGTGTGCACTCAAAGGCAAATGATGAAAATTAGGGGTAATGTTCATGCTCCATTAAGTCCCTTTTGCCTTAAAGACTTGCTTAGTCCTATTAATTAAAACTATAATAGCTGCATGCAAGAGTCTTTGGTGAGTTGCCTTTAGGATGAAAAATGACTTTGGAAACATTAAACAAGTGCACTTTGTATCAAATGAGCCAATGTAACTGACACACTCTACACTGAATGAGTTCACCCATGAGTTCATACTGTAGAGAGCCTGTGTGTTGCCAAGAGTCATTTTCCTGCTCGTAAACTCAACATATTTAACCTGTGCACTACTGGCTCATTTAACTGTTGGCCTGAGCATAGCGGTAGGAGATACTGTTCCTTTAAGCATACAGAAACTAAGGTTGTGGTTGGATTAGACATTTCTGCCCAGAAAGCTTCCTTACTGAGTGTAATGACCTAGAAATATCTTAGCGGCATCAAAGATAAAAGCTGTTCAGATCTCTGTAAGGATACGTTGCACTGCATCTTTCATAAGCATAGGAGATAACAACATGAATGCTTGTGGCAGTAGCATGAATGCTTGTGGCAGTAGCATGAATGCTTGTGGCAGTAGCATGAATGCTTGTGGCAGTAGCATGAATGCTTGTGGCAGTAGCCACAATAGCAGCTAGTCAACGTGACACACCGCCTTCATTTTTTAATAATAATAATGTTTTATTTATAGTTGCCTTTCGGAACACCCAAGGACACTTTACAGAGATAATGAAAACAATAAAACACAGAAAAGCTAGACAAAATGAAATGGAACAGTGCACTTACAGTGAGTATGGCAGCGGGAACAGGTGAGGTTTGAGTCTGGATTTGAACAGGTGAGGTTTGAGTCTGGATTTGAACAGGTGAGGTTTGAGTCTGGATTTGAACAGGTGAGGTTTGAGTCTGGATTTGAACAGGCGAGGTTTGAGTCTGGATTTGAACAGGTGAGGTTTGAGTCTGGATTTGAACAGGTGAGGTTTGAGTCTGGATTTGAACAGGCGAGGTTTGAGTCTGGATTTGAACAGGCGAGGGGGGGTCAATGTTACGGATGTCCAGAGGGAGTGAGTTTCAGAGCTGGGCAGCACAGTGGCTGAAGGCTGAAGCCTGAGGGGGGATTAGTGTAGCCTGGTAAACCTGCCCCTTGTACTTCATTTTATTTTGTACAGAGCGTCTGGCCTTGATGCCATTGAAATTCATGTAGGCTGACTGAGTGAATCCTACCCAATCAGTGAACAGAGGGGAGTGTTCGTGGGCGAAGATGTTGGCTTTGTGTGCTACATGTGAATTATAGTGCGTAGGTAGGCTAATTGCATAAGTGACGATCAGACATTAGCGATTAGGTAAAGGCAGAGCTACTTGTTTTAAACTTCAGCAGGTTCCACACCTCCAGGGAAATCGTTTCTCAATGCAACAAGGCCAGACCCTCTGTACAAAATGAAAAAGTGGTGAAGGCTCTGCTCCCCATAGTGCTGAGGGCGGAGGAGGTCACAGTGAGGAGGATAGAGGAGGGTTTGAGGGAGTGGGAGGAGGTGAAGGCTCTGCTCCCCATAGTACTAAGGGGGATGAGATGAAGGCTCTGCTCCCATGGTACTGAGGCGGAGGAGGTCACAGTGAGGAGGATGGAGGATGATCTGAGGGAGTGGAGTGGGAGGAAGGGGCAGTGTGGGGAAGATCTAACAGATCATGAGGGGCGAGGTCATGGATGGCCTTGAAAGTAGGTGTACTTGGGCAAGTGCAAGTTCGGTCAGATTCTCCAACACTGTTCTTGAGTCCTAATGAGTCATTTTCAGCATTTTTTTTTTACCTCTCTCTTACTTATCTCTTTGATGTCTTCCATTGATGTTAAGGGAAAGTGGTAAGGACTGGACACTGTGGCAGACTAATTGACCA
>CM050220.1:6072500-6077500 GCA_027475355.1 Coilia nasus | reverse complement strand
GCAGGTACCTTGCGGTCACACACACACACACACACACACACACACACACACACACACACACACATACTTAAAGAGCAAGAGGAACAGTTTGTAATCCTCTCGCTGTGTTGCAGGTACCTTGCGGTCACACACACACACACACACACACACACACACACACACACACTTAAAGAGTCAGAAGGAACAGTTTGTAATCGTCCTACTGTGTTGCAGGTACCTTGCGGTCACGCAGTTTTCCCCGACCCACGCCAGAAAGGCCTTCCCGTGCCTGGACGAGCCCATCTACAAGGCCACCTTCCGCATCAGCCTGAAGCACGAGGCCTCCTACCTGTCCCTCTCCAACATGCCCGTGGAGAACTCCGTCACCGACGACGACGGCTGGGTGACCAACTACTTCTCCAGGACGCCGCGCATGTCCACCTACTACCTGGCCTGGGCCGTGTGCAATTTCACCTACAAGGAGGCACTCACGGATAGTGGCGTTCTGGTAGGCCTGGCTGAGCCTTCTTTGTTTATTTAGTTCTTTTACTTTTATTGATTTCAATTAGAGGAAGTGGACAAAGAGAGAGACAGGGTGCTACTAAGAAATGCAATAAGGAAAAATGTCTGCTCACTTGAAATACTTTTTTGTGGTTTATTTAGTGGCATAAAAACAACATGATGTTTTGGCCTCCAGATTCTGTGCCATAAAAAAAAGATTTCAAGTGTGCTGGCTTTTTCCCTTACTGCATTTCATATTACCAAGCTTTTTAATGAAGACAACTAATGAAAAAAACAAACACATTAATGTCTTCAGGGCTGGTTTTGGTTGAGATTTGCTGAAGTGGTAGTGCAAATCTTAGCTCATCTTTATTTTTCAGTTTTTAAGCTTAACTGGCTCCCTGGTCCATTGTATTTTTATTTCCAAAAAGTACTTATGGAGCCAAAATAACTTGGAAGACTTTTTTTTTCAAAGAACTTTTTTTTCCACAATAACAACATTTTTTCATAACCCATTTTGGGATAAGCCTTTGCAAGGGTATTATTCGGCCCTGGCTAGTCCCCCTAGACATTAATGCAACTTTCTGGCCATTCATTTAAACTTCCCTTCAAGGACACCCCGCATCCTTTCTTTCAACTCTCGGTTACAATCAGCAGCACGGCGCTCCCCTTCCTACCTCTTCTTATTACCGGCTGATTATCCTCCCCAGCTGAAAGCCCTTAATGAGCCGCCAGTGGTGTGTGTGTGTGTGTGTGTGTGTGGGGTGTGTGAGTGTGTGTGTGTGGTGTGTGGCGTGTGTGTGGGGTGTGTGAGTGTGTGTGTGTGTGTGACGGGGGGGGGGGGGGGGGTTTGGGGTGCATATCTGGGGCATTCATTTCACCCTTCGTCATTTTTAAACAGCCCCCCCCTCCTCTCCTCGTCTCAGCTAGCTCTTCCCATCAATCATATTAGCTTAGCGCAGCGGAGCCGTCACCCCCATCCATCATCACAGGGCAGGAACCGGACTCCGGAGCGGAAGGCTTTCATAGTGTGTGTGTGTTGGGGTGGGTGGGTGAGTGTGTGCGTGTGAGTGAGTGTGCATGTGTCTGTGTGTGTGAGTGTGAGTGTGTGTGTGGGGGTGGGGGGTAAGTGTGTGTGTGTGTGTGTGTGTGTGTGTGTGTGTGTGTGTGTGAGTGAGTGTGTGTGTGTCTGTGTGTGTGTGTGTGTGTGTGTGTGTGTGTGAGTGAGTGTGTGTGTGTCTGTGTGTGCGAGTGCGAGTGCGAGTGTGTGTGTGTGTGTGTGTGTGTGTTCTTGTGGGTGGGCGGCCATCTCACACACGGCCATCTCGCTCTTTGTCCTTGTCGGAAGTCACCGCCACCACCCATGCAGACGTCGTTGACCCCTGCCACCGATATCGTTCCAAAACGAAGCAATTCATCAATTTCCGGCCCTCTACCCCTCCCCTCCCTGGCCCTCTACCCCTCCCCCCCACCCCTCCCTGGCCCTCTACCCCTCCTCCCCACCCCTCCCTGGCCCTCTACCCCTCCCCCCCGGCCAACCCCGGCCCTCTACCCCTCCCCTACCCTCCCTGGCCCTCTACCCCTCCCCTCCCCACCCTGGCCCTCTACCGCTCCCCTCCCCTCCCTGGCCCTCTACCCCTCCCCACCCTGGCCCTCTACCCCTACCCTCCCTGGCCCTCTACCCCTCCCCTCCCTGGCCCTCTACCCCTCCCCTCCCCTCCCTGGCCCTCTCCCCCTACCCTCACTGGCCCTCTACCCCTCTACCCCTCCCCACCCTGGCCCTCTACCCCTCCCCTCCCCTCCCTGGCCCTCTCCCCCTCCCCACCCCGGCCCTCTACCCCTACCCTCCCTGGCCCTCTCCCCCTACCCTCCCTGGCCCTCTCCCCCTCCCCACCCCGGCCCTCTACCCCTCCCCTCCCCGGCTCTCTACCCCTCCCCTCCCTGGCCCTCTATCCCTCCCCCCCTGCCCACCCCGGCCCTCTACCCCTCCCCTCCCCTCCCTGGCCCTCTCCCCCTCCCCTCCCTGGCCCTCTACCCCTCCCCTCCCTGACCCTCTACCCCTCCCCTCCCCTCCCTGGCCCTCTACCCCTTCCCACCCCGGCCCTCTCCCCCTCCCCTCCCTGGCCCTCTACCCCTCCCCTCCCCTCCCTGGCCATCTCCCCCTCCCCTCCCTGGCTGATGACGCAGGGTCCTCTGGTAAATGTAGCAAAGAGCAGACTCACACAAAGCGATTAAAAAAAGTCACTGTGCATGAAATCCGTATTTCCGGAATATCCGGAATATCTCTCTATGCCCTGCCTTGGAAACAATGGCCCTTGCTGAGCCTGATCCTGATCCTCGCGGAAGTGTGGGAGTCTCCGTCAGGATTCTTCCCTACACAGCTTCGGGGCAGACAAAGCTGTGAGTGGGATTTTAACCACAGCCAACAGTAAGAAGATTAGCTATGCTCCACATATACTGTGTACACTTCTATCTCCCAGTCATCTAAGGATGTAGCTGTCTCTGTCAGCACAAGCTTGCTACTGTAGCATCACGGCCCACTTTATTCCGCTGAAAACTTTATTTTTTACACATTACCAAGACTGTGAGCAGCCGTTTCGTGTTTTGGACTAATTATCCTCCCTCTCTCTCGCAGTATCGCTCTCTCTTTCTCTTATTATTTTTTCTCTTTCACACACTCTCCCTCTCTCTCGCAGTATCACTCTCTCTTTTTCTTGTTCTTTCTCTCTTTGGGCTCTCTCTCTCTCTCTCTCTGGGCTCTCCCTCTCTTTCTCTGGGCTGTCTCCCTGTCTTTGTCGCTCTCTCTGTCTCTCTCTCCTTCTCCCCCCCCTTTCTCTCTCCCTCCCTCTCCCCAGAGAGCCAGACTCCCCTTAAAGTGAATCCTTCCTGGACCCTGAGCGCTGCTGGAACCGGCTGTGGTGGTGGTGGGAGTCGACAGGCTGCCTCTAAACCTTGTAGACCGGACAGCATTGTGCTCAGGCTGCCTCTAAACCTTGTAGACCGGACAGCATTGTGCTCAGGCTGCCTCTAAACCTCGTAGGCTGGGTGCCATTGTGATTAGGCTGCCTCTAAATCTCGTAGGCTGGGTGCCATTGTGATTAGGCTGCCTCTAAACCTTTCAGGCAGGGCACCATTGTGCTCAGGCTGCCTCTAAACCTCGCAGGCCGGGCAGCATTGTACTCAGGCTGCGTCTAAACCTCGTAGGCTGAGTAGGCCGGGCACCATTGTGCTGAGGCTGCCTCTAAATCCCGTAGGCTGGGTGCCATTGTGATTACACTGCCTCTAAACCTCGCAGGCTGGGCAGCATTGTGCTGAGGCTGCCTCTAAATCTTGTAGGCTGGGTGCCATTGTGATTAGGCTGACTCTAAATCTCATAGGCTGGGTGCCATTGTGATTAGGCTGCCTCTAAACCTCGTAGGCTGGGTGCCATTGTGATTAGGCTGCCTCTAAACCTCGTAGGCTGGGTACCATTATGTTCAGGCTTCGTAGGCTGGGTACATGTACCCCCGAGACTGCAGAGAGGAGACAGAGAGAGAGAGAGAGAGACAGAGAGAGAGAGAGAGCAGAGAGAGAGAGAAGAGAGACGAGAGAGAGAGAGAGAGAGAGAGAGAGAAGAGAGAGAGAGAGAGAGAGAGAGAGGAGAGAGAGAGAGGGGAGAGAGAGATGGAGAGAGAGATACAAAGTGAAAGGGGGAAAAAAAACACTGAAAGAGAGAGACAGAGGGGGGAGAACAAGAAACAGAACAAGTGAGAAAACTAATGATGGAGAGATGGAGAGGGAGAAGAAGTGGGAGGGGGGAAAAAGAACGCTGAGAAAGAAAGAGAGAGGGGAGGAATTGAGATGGATAGAGGGATGGGGCTGAAGAGGAAGAGAGAGAGAGAAGAGAGAGGGGGGAGGAATTGAGATGGACAGAGGGATGGGGCTGAAGAGGAAGAGAGAGAGAGAGAGGGGAGGAATTAAGATGGATAGAGAGATGGGACTGAAGAGGAAGAGAGAGAGAGAGAGAGAGAGAGAGGAGGAATTGAGATGGATAGAGGGATGGGGCTGAAGAGAGAGAGAGAGAGGATGAAATGAGATGGATAGAGGGATGGGGCTGAAGAGGAAGAGAGAGAGGGGAGGAATTGAGATGGATAGAGGATGGGGGCTGCAGAGAGAGAGAGAGAGGAGGAAATGAGATGGATAGAGGGATGGGGCTGAAGAGGAAGAGGAAGAGAGAGGGGAGGAAATGAGATGGGATAGAGGGATGGGGCTGAAGAGGAAGAGAGAGAGAGAGAGAGGGGAGGAATTGAGATGGATAGAGGGATGGGGCTGAAGAGAGAAAGGGAGAGAGGGGAGGAATTGAGATGGATAGAGGGATGGGGCTGAAGAGGAAGAGAGAGAGAGAGAGGGGAGGAATTGAGATGGATAGAGGGATGGGGCTGAAGAGAGAGAGAGAGAGGAGGAATTGAGATGGATAGAGGGATGGGGCTGAAGAGGAAGAGAGAGAGAGAGAGAGAGAGAGAGAGAGAGAGAGAGAGAGA
>CM050220.1:6060000-6067500 GCA_027475355.1 Coilia nasus | reverse complement strand
AGTTAGGAAAGAACAACAGAAATAGAGGATGGGTGGAGGGAGGGAGAGAGAAACAGAAACAAGTCACAGACTGAGAAACAGCATTGTGTGGGAGCAGAGGGATGGAGCGATTGCAGGGAGGGAGAAATGGAGAGAGAGAGAAAGTTTGATGGAGAGAGAGAGAGAGAGTGTGTTTTGATGGAGGAGGGAGAAATGGAGAGAGAGACAGAGTTTGATGGAGGAGAGGTGGAGGTGAGGGAATAGAGAGAGAGAGAGAGTTTGATGGAGGAGAGGTGGAGGAGGGAGAAATGGAGAGATTGATGGAGGAGAGGTGGAGGAGAGAGTTTGATGGAGGAGAGGTGAAGGAGATGGAAAATGGTGAATGTGATGCTGAGATCTCTACTGCAGACACAAACAGAGAGGGGATATGTTGAGGGAGGGAGAAATGGAGAGAGAGTTTGGTGGAGGAGAGGGAATGTAGAGAGAGAGAGAGAGTTTTGGTGGAGGAGAGGTGGAGGAGAGAGAGAGAGTTTGATAGAAGAGAGGGAATGGGGAGAGAGATGATTTGATGGAGAAGAGGTGGAGGAGAGGGAAGACGGTGAGTGTGATGGTGAGAGGACGTTGAGATCTCTGTGATTTCAGTCCTCTGCTCTCTCTGATCGTAGCTGAGTGCACTCGCAGTACTGTAGGTCCCCTTTGCCTTCATCACAGAAGGTGTGTGTGGCTTCTGCATTTATACCCGTTTGTGTGTACTGTGTGTGTGTGTGTGTGGTGTGTGTGTGTGTGTGTATATGTATATGTTTGCACCTGTGTGTGGGGGGTGGGTTGTGCATTTGTATGTAACATCACAAGCCACCTATGTGGTGTGTGTGTGTGTGTGTGTGTATTTGTATGTGCTTTTGTGTGTTAGAAGACACCTGTGTGTGTGAGTGTGTGTATGTGTCAGAAGCCACCTGTGTGACCCTGCTGTCAAAGAGGTCAGCATATGAGGTCAGGCTGTCTCATGTTTCTTCCTCTTCTATTCCTCCTTTCATTTCCTCTCGTCTTTTCCTCTCCTCTCTTCTTCTCCTCTCCTCTCTTCTTCTCCTCCCCCTCTCCTCTCCTCCCCCTATCCTCCTCCACTCCACATCATTACAGATCCCTCATCTCCTCTCCTCTCCTCTCCTCTCCCCTCTCCTCTCCTCCCCTATCCTCCTCCACTCCACATCATTATAGATCCCTCCTCTCCTCTCCTCTCTTCTTCTCCTCCCCCTCTCCTCTCCTCCCCCCTCTCCTCTCCTCCCCCCTATCCTCTTCCACTCCACATCATTACAGATCCCTCCTCTCCTCTCCTCTCCTCTCCTCTCTTCTTCTCCTCCCCCTATCCTCCTCCACTCCACATCATTATAGATTCCTCCTCTCCTCTCCTCTCTTCTTCTCCTCCCCCCTCTCCTCTCCTCCCCCCTATCCTCCTCCACTCCACATCATTACAGATCCCTCCTCTCCTCTCCTCTCCTCTCCTCTCTTCTTCTCCTCCCCCTCTCCTCTCCTCCCCCTATCCTCCTCCACTCCACATCATTATAGATTCGTCCTCCTACTTGCAGTTGATTTAGCAGCATCTTAATTAGTATTCTTTGTGTGTTCCTTGTGTGTGTGTGTGTGTGTGTGTTCGTCTGCTCATTAATAAAGCTATCCACTGGTGGGTGGTGATAGGGTTGAACTGTGTGTGTGTGTGTGTGTGTGTGTGTGTGTGTGTGTGTGTGTGTGTGTGTGTGTGTGTGTGAGATGAGAAGTGGCACAGCGGATCAAAGGTCCCGGCCAACCACGCGCTCTCTCTCCGCCCGCATCAAGGGTTGCCATGGCAACTCTTATCAGGAGCTGGACGTAGGTTTTGCATCACCATCTGCTAATCATCAGATCGCTTCTCCATTATGGCACACGCTTCCTTGTGTCCACACACAGACTACTTTTCTTTCTTTGTTTTGTGTGTTGTGTTTGTGTATGTCACGTACAACAACAGTTAGCCATGTTTCTGTCTTTGATTTGTGTGTGTGTGTGTGTCACGTACAACAACAGTTAGCCATGTTTCTGTCTTTGATTTGTGTGTGTGTGTGTGTGTGTGTGTCACGTACAATAACTGTTAGCCATGTTTCTGTCTTTGTTTTGTGTGAGTGTGTGTGTGTGCGAGTGTGTGTGTGTTTCCATGTAAGAGGTTTGTGCACGTACATAAGCAGTTAGCCATGTTTGGCTGTTTGTCAGGATTTTTTGTTTGAGTCTCACTTGTGCACTTAATGTGTTTGTACAAGTGTGTGTGTGTGTGTGCGTGTGTTCATTAGAGCATTCATGCAAGTTTCTTATCGTTACCTGTTCTCTGAGGGCTCTCTGAGATGATGTCACTGCCCTCATTAAAGCCGTGACCTTTTCCCTGTCTTAGTGCTCATGTCTCTTCTGTTTACTTTATACCTCCCGTGTGTGTGTGCGCGCGCGTGTGTGTGTGTGTGTGTGTATGTGTGTGTGTGTGTGTATGAGTGTATGCATGCATGTATGTGTGTATGTATGTATGTATGAGTATATGTATGTATGCGTATGTATGTATGTATGTGTGTGTGTGTACGTATGTGTGTGTGTGTGTGTGTATGTACAGATGGTTAGCTTTCCCGATTCTCAGTTCTCAGAAGGAATCTCGTGAGGTTCTCGTGAGGATTACGAGATAATAGCACTTTTACAGTCAACTAAATACTGCAAGTCTTGCTGTGGGTGGGTCACCTCGGAAGTGAGATCTTTACTTCAGCGTAAACCTTTGTGGTCCTATGCTGTCCCTAGCGGCGGCAGTGGTAAACATTTCTCGCGACTGCAGGAATCTCGACTTGTGAGAATTAAATGAGCATCGGGAAAGCTAGCCATCTGTATGTGTGTGTATGTATGCATGTGCTGTAGGCCACTACACCTATACATTTCTAATGAACTGTTTCTCATTTGACAGTTTTCTATACATAGTGATGTTGACAGTTAGGAAGAAAATAATTTATGTATACATACACACACATGCCCAAACCCATATTACTGCAGTGTGTGTGTGTGTCCGGTCCCGAGACAGTCGTCTACAGAGTTGCTTTGTGATGGCTCAGTAAGCTGTGTGTGTGTGTAAGTGTGGGTGTGCACGTGTGCGACACGTGTGTGTGTGTGTGTGTGTGTGTGTGTGTGTGTGTGTGTGTGTGTGTGTGTGTGTGTGTGTATCCTTATCCTTGTCGTACCCCCTTTCTGTGTGTGTCTGCAGTGGAGAATGCAGAGCACTCACAGCAGAGAGAAAATGTGTCCGTGTGGTTTTTTTGGATTTGTCTAAGCCTCTCCTCTCTTTTCTCTTCTCTTCTCTTCTCCCTGCTCTTCTCTCTCCCTCTCGCCTCTCCTCACAGACAGTGCAGTTCGTTCAAGGCATCTTCGTGGAGAAGTATGACCCCACAATAGAAGACTCGTACAGAAAGGTGAGTAGTGTGTGTGAGTGTGTGTGTGTGTGTGTGTGTGTGTGTACAGAAAGGTGAATGGCTGGTGAAGTGGCACAGGAGAACAGCACTGAAGAAGTTCTAAAAAGAACAGGTCTATTTAGTGTGTGTGTGTGTGTGCGTGAGTGAGTGAGTGCATGTGTGCGTATGCGCGCGCGCGTGTGTGTGTGTGTAACTGACTGCGGTGCTTAGACATTCTTTGAAAGGATGGAGTGTCTGAGCATGACAGGCCACTAGCATTTACCTCAGAAGTGTGTGCCCGGTAGAGCAGAGGTTATCTGTGTGTGTAAATGTGTGTGTGTGCATGTGCTTGGGGTCATGCAGAAGTGTGTGCCCGGTAGAGCAGAGGTTATCTGTGTGTGTAAATGTGTGTGTGTGTGTGTGTGTGTGTGTGTGCATGTGCTTGGGGTCATGCAGAAGTGTGTGCCCGGTAGAGCAGAGGTTATCTGTGTGTGTAAATGTGTGTGTGTGTGTGTGTGTGCATGTGCTTGGGGTCATGCAGAAGTGTGTGCCCGGTAGAGCAGAGTTTCTCTGTGTGTGTAAATGTATGTGTGTGTGTGTGTCTGTGCACGCGTGTGTGTGTGTTTGTGTGTGTGCACGTGTGTGTGTGTGTGTGTGCGCGCGTGTGTGTGTGTGTGCGCATCTGTGTGTGTGTGTGTGCATGTGCTTGGGGTCATGCAGAAGTGTGTGCCCTGTAGAGGAGAGTTCCTCTGTGTGTGTAAATGTGCATGTGCATGTGTATGTGTGTGTGCGCGTGGTTGAATGTGTAAGAAAGACATACTGATGACATGTACGTCATCTTCATGCCGTTCTCTAGTTAGGGCTGTGATGCTGCACCAAGTAATGCATTTACATAGCCCTGCTAGCCTCAGATCGGAGGGAGTGGGTCCTAGTTAGGGCTGTGATGCTGCACGAAGTCATGCATTTACATAGCCCTGCTAGCCTCAGATCGGAGGGAGTGGTCCTAGTTAGGGCTGTGATGCTGCACGAAGTCATGCATTTACATAGCCCTGCTAGCCTCAGATCGGAGGGAGTGGTCCTAGTTAGGGCTGTGATGCTGCACGAAGTCATGCATTTACATAGCCCTGCTAGCCTCAGATCGGAGGGAGTGGTCCTAGTTAGGGCTGTGATGCTGCACCAAGTCATGCATTTACATAGCCCTGCTAGCCTCAGATCGGAGGGAGTGGTCCTAGTTAGGGCTGTGATGCTGCACGAAGTCATGCATTTACATAGCCCTGCTAGCCTCAGATCGGAGGGAGTGGTCCTAGTTAGGGCTGTGATGCTGCACGAAGTCATGCATTTACATAGCCCTGCTAGCCTCAGATCGGAGGGAGTGGTCCTAGTTAGGGCTGTGATGCTGCACCAAGTCATGCATTTACATAGCCCTGCTAGCCTCAGATCGGAGGGAGTGGTCCTAGTTAGGGCTGTGATGCTGCACCAAGTCATGCATTTACATAGCCCTGCTAGCCTCAGATCGGAGGGAGTGGTCCTAGTTAGGGCTGTGATGCTGCACCAAGTCATGCATTTACATAGCCCTGCTAGCCTCAGATCGGAGGGAGTGGTCCTTGAGGTGTTTCTTAAGGAAGGGAAGTGGTCCTCCGTCTGAAAAACTTATATAACACTGCCATACATGTATAATATCTACGGGCGGCAGTGGTGCCGCTGTTTGCACCAGAGATGGCAAGTGAGTGCACAGGGTGACTGTCCCCAGTGTAGCTTACAGCTGACAGGAAGTGAACCCTGGTTAGCCCACCACTTCCTGTTTCACACCCCAGTTTCCTGTTAGCATGGGCGGGCTACCCAAGGGCTGTGGCAGGACTTGCAGTACAGGACATGCAGTAGCGCCACGCACCAGCCGTATGTGTGTGTGCGATTGAGTGTGACGTGTGTGTGTGTGTGTGTGTTTGTGTGAGTTTAGCTTTTAACCTTTATCACATTGCTTTAAAACCTGTAGTGTTCTTCCAAAGCCTGTTATCTTTGAGCTAATGTACACTCAACATGTTGCCTATTATGTGTTCTTTTTCTTCTTTGTTGCTCTCTCTCTCTCTCTCTTTCTCTCTCATTCTTTCTCTCTCTGTCTCTGTCTGTCTCTCTCTTCTTCTCTCTCTCTTCCTCTCCCTCTCTCTCTCTCTTTCTCTCTCTTTTCCTCTCTCTGTTTCTCCCCCCTCTCTCCATCTCTCCCTCTCTCTCTCTCTCTCTCTCTTTCTCTCTCTCTCTCTGCAGCAAGTGGAGGTGGATGGGCAGCAGTGCATGCTCGAGATTTTGGACACTGCAGGGACGGTAAGAGTTGTGCTTGTTTTTTTAATGTGTGTGTGTGTGTGTGTGTGTATGTGTGTGTTTGTTGATATGTTCGTGCTAAATAAAGTATTCAAATAACTCTGGAGGCTTTGGCTTTTAAAACCCCTTTGATGAACTTTCACATGGATGAAGGACTGCTCACCTACACACACCCCATGGTGCACCCACCCCATCAGCTACACACACCTCATGGTGCACACACCCCATCAGCTACACACACCCCATCAGCTACACACACCCCATGGTGCACACCCCATCAGCTACACACACCCCATCAGCTACACACACCCCATGGTGTCATCGCAACCCACACCACCCATTACAGACCAGACAGAGAAAAAGAGATAAAGAGGGAGAAAGACAGAGAGAGAGGCGAGACTTTGACAGTTCTTTTTGAACATCGTTTGGAAACGCCCTGTCAAATCTGTCAAAACTAAAGACACTAGTTCACCATCTGAAACCTGCAGAGTGGGCAAGACAGAGGGAGCGACAGAGACAGCCTTTGACGATCCTTTGTTTTGAGCATCATTTAAAAACTGTTAAATGATGACTATTCCACCAACTGAGAAAGAGAGAGGGCAGGCACAGAGACATAGAGGGAGATAGAGACAGAATGAAAAAGAGATAGAGGGGGGGGAATGAGGGAGTATTGCTTATAGGAGAAGGGAAGACATACCACAGTCTAGGCCTCATCAAGTCCTCCAGTGTGGAGAAATGAAGGAGACGAGGTTTGTGCGTGTGTGTGTGCGTGTGTGTGTGTGTGTGTGTGTGTGTGTGTGTGTGTGTGTGTGTGTGTGTGTGTGTTAGAAAGACTTACTTCCTCCACTGGGGGCTTCGGCAGCTCTCCAGTTTCACACTCCTCTGTTTAATCTCAGCCAAGTTGTGTGACAGATGGTGTGTGTGTGTGTTTGTGTGTGTGTGTGTGTGTGTGTGTGATGATGTGTGTGTAAGTGAAAGGGAGCGTTGTCCTTGGGTTGTGGACTCGGTGATGTCTCCATGACCGGCGGGGTGCCAGAATGACGACAGCGCTCTCCTTAGGGGGCCCCTCAGACACAGCGGGGGGGGGGGGGGGGGGGATCTTGGACACAGTGGGGTCGGGGGCACAGAGGGGGTGGGGGGGCATCTCTGACACCCGGGGGGTGGGAGGGGGATCACCTTGGACAGAGCAGGGTGGGGGTGGAGGTTGGGCCATCTTGGACACTGGGGGGTGGGGGTTGGGATCTCAGACATGGGTTGGGGGTGGGGGGGTGCGCATCTCATGCACAGCGGAGTGCGGGTGGGGGGGGATGTGTCTTGTCTGGGACAGCCATTTAAAACAATTGGTTCTTAGATCCCCCCCTCAGCCACCACCACCCCCAACCCCCTATACACACAACTTCAGAGGAGTGAGTGCAGGAAATTAAAATGGCCACCGTAACGCCGTGTGCGGTAAAAGAGAAACGCACCTGCTCTCTCCTCTCCCTCTGCTCCTCTGGCAGAAGAAGGTAATAAATTAGATATAAAAATATAAAATACAGAAAAAAGGAGCCCTGTCTGCCAGACGTGTTTGTGCTGAGGAGGCTGATGAGGAGGCTGATGAGGAGGCTGATGAGGAGGCTGATGAGGAGGCTGATGAGGAGGCTGATGAGGAGGAGATGAGATGAGGAGGAGATGAGATGAGGAGGCTGATTAGGAGGCTGATGAGGAGATGAGGAGGCTGATTAGGAGGAGATGAGGAGGCTGATGAGGAGGAGATAAGATGAGG
>CM050220.1:6035000-6047500 GCA_027475355.1 Coilia nasus | reverse complement strand
GCGGCGCTCACGTGCGCGTAATCTAATCGCCGGTTTCGGGTTTCCGAGATAACAGCATGCTCCTGCTCCGCTCCCCGAATTATGCAATTGGCTAACACCCCTCGACCGCCTGCCTATGCTCCGCATAGGGCTACGCCATCACGACTCGCTCGGCGAGACTGAGGCTTCCCGGAGCTGGTGTATGTATGTGCATGTGTCTGTGTGTGTGTGTGTGTGTGTGTGTGTGTGTGTGTGTGTGTGTGTGTGTGTGTGTGAGTGTGTGTTTGTATGTATGTAGTTGTGTGTGTGTGTGTGTGAGAGAGGGAGTGTAATAATGGATCATTTTGGGCATACATAGCAACATCCGCTGGCACGAGCTCCAGGAAGCAAGCCGCTGTAATGATGCCAGATGGAGGGGAGGGCTGCCAACTTTGCCCTCCATACACACACACACACACACACACACGCACAACCCCCCCCCCCCTCCATCTGATTGATCTATTGCTTTAATCATTGTAATTATCCTCTTGCTGCATTGACATAAGACAGTGGGTATATAGAGGCTATAGATTACAGTCAGAAGGGCTAGTGGTGGTGGAGATGTGTGTGTCTGTGCGTTTGTGTGTGTGCGTGTGTGTGTGTGTGCATATGTGTGTGTGTGTGTGCATATATCTATGTGTGTGTGCATATATGTGTGTGCGTGTGCGTGTGTGTGTGTGTGTGTGCGTGCGTGTGTGTGTGTGTGCATGCATATATATGTGTGTGTGTGTGTGTGTGTGTGTGTGTGTGTGTGTGTTTGCATGCATATATATATATGTGTGTGTGTGTGTGTGCGTGTGCATGCGTGGAGGGAGCTGCTTTCTTTATGCGCTCTCTAAGGGACAGTGTTCCAGATCAGGGGTAAATGAAGTCAGCTGTACTGCAGTGGGGATTTGAACGGCGGGCTGGAACAAGTGCTGACATTCGCAGGCAAGGCAACACCGTAACTTGGCCACGATATGTGCTACGCTATACTATGACTCTACGCCAGCACTGCCTGTTCATTCTAATGACTGTATACTAGTCTATGGGTCATTCAGAGATGGCAGATTCTGGAGCTGGTGTTACCAAAGTTTAAGATTTTTGAAACACCGTTTGTACAGTTCACCATGTGATTGGCTTTTGGCAGCAGAAGAGGTGGGGTTTTTGCAGACAACCGCCATCTTTGTGCTGAGAAGTTTCCCCATGCATTTCTATGGAGGATTCTTTAAATGGCGTGTCTTCTCTTATATAGAGAGTCTCCGGTGTTACTCAGGGCATTGTAGGGCAGCTGTGACCTAATGCTGAAGGAGGTGGTCCTAACTACTACAGTCGAGCCAGTACTCTCAAGCAAGGCCAGCAAACTGCACCAACGAAACGCAACCTCTGAATGTCAAAAGAGCAAAGTTGTATGCAACTGCACTTCTTTTTTGGAGCTTGAAGGCATTTTGCCTTTCATCCAAAAAACTTCAGTTCAGAACTTGAAGAAGCCTTTTGGATGAAAGGTGAAACGCCTTCAAGCTTCAAAAAGAGATGTCCAGCTGCATACAACTTGGCTCTTTTGACTACCATGACCTGGATGAATGAGAATCTTCACAGACACAACCTCTGAATCTGCTGCTACGAGACTGCTATGGTATGCCATGCTCAGCTCAATTCAGCCGGGCCTCAGTGAAGAACCCGTTAGCTGGTTCCCCTCTGCGGGCCGGACTCGGAACAAGCGGTCCGTGTCAGTTCTGTTTAGTGTCGTCCCCTCCGACGGTCAATGCGGTGTGAAATGAAGCGTCACCTCCCATCAGCCCCTTAAAGAGAGACATCAAGCTTAACGCGAGTTAGCAGGGCGCCACCAGCACCGTGTTCAGAAGCGATGCTCACATAGAGTAAGACTTCTCACTTGTTCTTTTTTTGACAGCGGGCCCTGTCTTTATGGCTGAATTATTTTTGCTTTTTTTAGTGTGGGTGGGTGTGTGTGGCTGGATTTGTGGGGGTGTGTGTGGGTTTGTGTGGGTGGATTTGTGGGAGTGTGTGTGGGGTTTGTGTGGGTGTGTATGAACACTTCCAAAGCTGAGTGCTGGATGTGGTCCCCAAGGGTGGCGTATCGCCTGGGCGAGTCAGCACAGAGACGTAGAGTGTCACTGACGTCTGCCTGTCAGTATGTCTGGGCTTATTCATACACACAGGCACTATCTACCCATCCCGACTTGCAGATACACACACACACACACACACACAAAACACCTTGTTATGCACACACATACACACTATCTGTGAGATCAGAATAGAATAGTCTCTCTCTCTCTCTCTCTCTCTCTCTCTCTCACACTCACACACACACACACACACACACACACATACTCATGAGGGCAAACACACTCAAATGAACATAAACATGGATGTATACATAAAAGGACATGTGAACACACACACACAAACAAACATACACACACAGAAGTGTATTGTCGTCCGTCACATTTGGAGCTGTCCTTTACATATACCATTACAATGAGTTTGCAGTTCTAACTGAAAACATATACCCTCACAAATGGCTAATTGTTGCCTGGTCTGCTTTGTTTCCCTGTGTGTGTGTGTGTGTGTGTGTGTGTGTGTGTGTGTGTACAGATCTTCTATGACCTGGTGCGGCAAATCAACAGGAAAACCCCAGTGCCAGGGAAAGCACGCAAAAAGTCCAACTGCCAGCTGCTCTAATACACCGCTGCCCCACCGCTCTGAGCCAGGTGGGCACAGGGTCACGGGTCGTTGGGGCAAAGGTCAAAGGTCATGACTAAAAGACCAGAAGGAGTGAAACAAAATGAACAGAGTGTAATAATAATGATGATGATAATAATAGTTTTTACTTGTATGGCACATTTTATACAAAGGACGTAGCTCACAGTGCTTCAACAGTTTGGCAAAGACATACAGGACAGAGATACCCATGGAAAGCTTTGATGTTGTCTATATAACAAATACTATACTATGTAGTGTTATAGTGTTTAAATATGTGAGGGTCCAGTTGAATTTTAGTACACTAAAATGACCTATATCGATACTGTAAGGTAGCCAAAAGATGGATGTGTTAAACTTGTTTAGCTATTATTTTAGTGTACTTACATTAGCCAGGTCTATAGTATTGGGCAGGACCACACCTTTGTGTTGTTATTTATTTCAGCATTCTACAATCCCCTTGATCTGTACTGTAGAACTGTAGATCTGTTCTCATTAGTAAATCATTAATGTGCTGCCCACAACCTAAATGCTTATTCTATGTGAATATCAGAGCAATATAGGGGAGAGGATATACATGAACTCTATTTACAGTAAAGCAGTGTGACATGACTGCTTGACAACTTTGACATGTATCTGACGTGCTGATTGGTGACAAAATAGAAGTCACATGGAAGGTGACTATTCTAGTTGCATAAGCTAAATGCTTATTCTATGTGCATTCTATGAGCACTGTAGGGGACAGTAGAGTACAGATACTTTATTTATCCCAAAGGAAGTTAAGGTGGCCAGTAGCAGAGGATATCTATGAACTGTATTTAAAGTAATGTGCTGTAAATTTACAATGACATGTATCTGACATGCTGATTGGTGACCTCACCTGTTTGTGTTTTGTGTGATCCTCAGGTCTGATTTACTGCTGTCGCCCAGCAGTGCCAGCATTCCGACGTTACTAAACAGAAATTCCCTAACATCTGACGGACTCTCCTGCGTGCCCAAGCCCCCCCTAACCAACATAGCAGTGACGAAGCAACGGACTCAAAACTACAGTACCTTTACCAGTTTTTGCACATAAGATAACCACCATCCCTTTCCAGTATCGCGCAAGAGATTTTTACTTATAAATATATAAATATATAAATATATATTCTAACTGTATGCAACTGAAATGAGGAAGCAAAACGAATACATGTGGACACTTAGACAAATAAATCATGAAATCGGTTAATAAAAAAAATAAAGAAAAAAAGAATTGGAACGATCCAGAACCTAGAAACTCAGTGTTACTGCGTTACGCAGACAAAGCCGTTGAGAAATCATTATGTGATAAAAACAAAGTGAGGGTGTCTGAAGCCGACTGTGTACGTTGCCATGGCGAGTACAACGATGCGAGAGATCTGAGCACCACTATTTTAGCCAGACGAGAGAAAAAGTCCAAAGAGCACCTCCTTAGCCCATGTCACACCGCAGTCTCTGCTCCTTTGCTTTCTTTTTGTAACTTCTTTTGGTGTTTTTTTTTTGTTTGTTTTTTTGTTGTCGTTTGTTTTTTCTCTTGAGTATGAGTTTCCTCAACATTATTTTTTTCCTTATTTCCTTCAATTTTGTTATTTTTTTATGTTACTAGATTTTGCCTACAAGATGCTTTTGTTGCAACACCTATCAATATTGAGTTTTATCTTAGGAAAAAAAAACCTGTGGATACAATGCAGTGATTATATGTGTAAAAAGTATAAAAATATAATATGATTTTTTTTCTGTCACTATCATATTGTCTTTAGCCTAAAAAATTTTGCCTTCAAATATGTGTTAGTTTATATTTTTTTCTTTCTGAAGAATCCGACTAAATAGAAAAAAAAATGAATCCACCTTTTACTTCATGCCTGGGTTTCTTTGTCGTGTTTACAAAGATGTTTGTACAGTGGGGTTTTTTTCCACGAGGGGTCAGTCTCCAAGGGAATGACATTTCCATGCAAGACTTCGGCCAAACAGAGTCAGCTTAGCCTCTGATGTCATCGCATAGTGGCTCCACAATGAGCTCTCATTGGCTCTTGCGGACAAGTGATTCATTTATACCCCTAGTCCCGGGCTGTCTCGTCTACAACAGGAAGTATATATTTTAAACTGAGGGTTTTTAATATGGAGTAAATAAAAAAATGAACAAAAGGTCATCATGTGACATCATTTCCCCTTACTTCTGTTGCTGTAGATTCTCACTGTACCCCCGCCACCCTGTCCACCCCTGCCCCCCCACCCACCCACCCACCCACCCAAAAAGAGAGAAATTCCTTGTCCCACTCATTTGCCTGCTAATGCATCTCTTGTAAAACTAGGATATGAAAACCAAATACTGGATCCTGTCAGTAAAAGAAAAAAAAAACTTACTTGCCTGTTAGTGAGTGTTTGGCCCTATGTACCATTTGGTTTGAGCAGTTTTCCTGTTGGCTGTTGGAGTGTCTGTGTGGGGTTACGTAGTGATGGTGGGGGTGGGAAACAGGGGCAGAGAACGTGTTTTCAGAGCACGGAGAGCGTGAAAACAGATTTTAAGAAAAAATATAAACAGATTAAAAAAAAATCTAACTATCATGGAGTGATCAGATATAGGTGAGTTGAGGAGAGGATTGTGTCACCTTACCACTCCTCTCTGTCCAATTAAAACAAAATGCTTTTGTTGCTTTTGTGTGCGTTAACAACGTAAAAAAAACGATAAAGGAAGTAAAAACGTTAAAAAAAAAAAAAAAAAAAGACAAACTGAGGTCGCGTGTAAAGATCTAGTCTCTGCAGAGCTCCAGTATTTGAAAGGCAACATCCTCTGCTTTTGTGGGGGGGTGGGAGGGGTGGATTGGGGTGTTGCGGGGGGTTTGGGGATCTAAAGGGACGGGGTAGCCAAATGTAAACTAAAAAGCCTTAATTAAAAGTGGTGCAATTTTGTATAACTGAGCGTCTGTAGTTCAATAAATTGGATTGCCATGCAAGGGCTTGCAAGGAAGCCAGTCCACCACTTGAATGTTTTGTGTATTGTTTCAACAGTTCTGCCAGTCCAATAAATAAAACAAAAATGTTGGTTTAATAATGTTTGTTCTCTTGCAGAGAGCTTGCTTTTTTGGGGTGGGGTGGGAGGATAGGGGTGGGGCTTGAGCTAACAGAACATGGTAACCACTGTTACTGTATGTGACCAGACGTGTCACTTCCGGGTAAACCAGCCCCTCGTACTTTGTACAGAGGGTCTGGCAGTGCTGTATTGAGAAACGATTTCTTCCTGGAGCTGTGGACTCAGCTGAAGTTAAAAACAGGTGGTTCTGCCTTTACCCAAGCGCTAACGTCTGGTCGCCACGTATGCAATTAGCCTGCCTACGCACTACAATTCAAACACTCCCTCTGATCGCTGATTGGCTAGGTAGAAATTCTGCCTAATACAGCAATATCAATGAAAGCACTGCCAGACTCTCTGTACAAAATGAAATGAAGTACGAGGGGCTGGTTTACCAGGCTAACGTATTCCATCTCCCACTTGCACTGAAAACTGTATTTCACTAATTAACCTATTCAGAAAAAGATTGTATCAAATATGTGCCATTGTTTTATTTTAGTTGCCACCTCTGCATGTGGCACAGAGAGTGTGTGTGTGTTTCATCAGGGTTGCTATGGAACCAGCATTACGCTTGATATGCTGTGCAGTAATGATGTGTGTGGGCACTGAAGCAGTATTGGACGTTCTCCCAAACAACCAGAACCTGCATCTTTTTACTTTGCCTGCCTGTAAAACACAGAAAATCAAGAGCAGAAGACATATGCTGAGAGAGACCAGGAGTCTGCGTGGAGTCGCTGCGCATTGTGTAACTCATAAACTCATGTGTAAAATCTCTTTTTTATTTTGTCACACTGTGTCTGCGCCTCATTTTGTATACAGTTCATCAGTGGGGTGACGCCATTTAGTTTCGTGGCACCCAAACTTGCACACCAACTTTGTTGTCCAGCTCTCATAGAAACATGTTCACACGTTTCTAACACAAATAGTGCCCTTCACACCACACACACACACACACAGACACACACACACCAGCTCAGAGACACTTCCATCCCACTCGTCCTGGCACAGGAAGCCACACTCTCACCTCCAGGAAGAGGCAGCTGGAGGAAGTGCCTAAGGTCAGCCATATGGAGCCCGTGTTTCAGCGCCAGCCAGAGCCCAGGAGGAATGGGGGTCACACCATCACCCCTCCCCAAAAGCATTTTACATTACATTACACTTATCTGACGCTCTTATCCAAAGTGGCACAATTATTTAGGTACAGGGTTTCAGTTACAGTCCCTGGAGCAATGTGGGGGTTAGATGCCTTGCTCAAGGGCACTTCAGCCATGGATGAGGGTGCTGGAAAGCACTGGTTGTGTACACACACACACACACACACACACACACACACTGATACAGGGCCACAGCTGCCCCAGAACCATTTAACCCTGACAGCAACAACAGGACACGCAGGCACATAAACATTGTCAGTGTGATATAGCATGTGTTAAAGTAGCCCTATGCCCTCTGCATACCTGTCTCGGGGTGGGTTAAAGCAACACTAAGCTAGTTTTTCTCTTCGGTCCCCCTACAGGTTAAAAGTGGAATTTTCCATTATAGAGAACTACAGTGAGAGAGACGGTCTGCTCCTCCAAAACTTGCTTAGTGCGGTTATAGCTCATGGAGGGCGGCAAAGCAAATTCAGAAGTGCCTTTCACCCTGTTACAAGTTCATAAACTACTGAAACGATTAGCAAACATTATTTTAAGGTTGAAAAAACTACTTAGTGTTGCATTAAGCCTTATTGTGCTGGGAGTTAGCCCTGGGTCTGTTGGGTTGTAAAAAACAATTGATTATATTCTTAAGAAAATCTACATTAAGTTCTTTTTAGGTGTTATCGATTTAGCTGTTAACAAATTTGGTATTTGAATGCAATCTGGGACAGAAGGAAGACCTCAAGTCCCTTTCATTAGATATAATTACAAACATGTATGCAATTAATTTCTCAGGGAGGGCAGTAATAATAGTAATAATAATAATAATAATAATGTCAACAACAGCCAGTTATTGCCATCTTTTCAGAAGCTCATGCCCTACTGCGTGTTTGCTTTGGGCACTCCTTAAAGGCGCAGTAGTGCATTCTGGGAAGGCCTAAAAAAATGACTATCAGGGGCCTCTGTCAAGCCCAACAGGAAACGCTGCAGTGTGACACAGGGCTTCCTTCCTGTCCCTCATCTTGCAGGAAAAAAACACTGAAGATGAAACATTGATGTGGTAAACTGAAGTAGTCCGTTAAAAGATCACTAATGTTAAAGGAGAAGCATTGGTAAACACCTGCTGATTTTTCCCACTAGGAGCCAGTATGTAAAACCCCTGGGATTAACTGTTGTAGTTTTTTTTTTTTGACAAGGACGGTGTACAATAAAACATGTTAGTTTTATCACACGTGCTACTTTCCAAGTGTGGGCCCTGGGCAGGGACTAAATCAACATAAATCTAAAAATAAGTATTTTCATTGTAAATGTCCATATGTACAAATCTACATTACCCCCCACCCCACATACATAATCACACATCCATTCATGTGGCCATAAATTAGGGGGACAGTTTGCAATGCTTTTACCTTCTGATGCTGGATTTTTGTACCTCTGTATCTGGTATATTTATAGTGTTATAGATGTACTTTGATTTTAGTCTATATGAATAGCCTAGTGCAAGAAGATAACATACAAGTTAAGATTAATACTATCATAATAGCCATCTGTCCCACGCTATGCTCGCTGTAGGGGTGAACAGTTTTTTCCTCACAAAATGATGTTGGTGCATTTCTGTCATTGCTAGCAGGTGGCGCTGTGAAAGACAGCTCTGGCTTTTTGGATTTTGTTGCCCTATCACCTCTTGATGTCAACATTTCAGGGAGCCATGGTCGAGTGTCGATGCAGTCGATTTGATTGTTCCAGGCCATACTGAACCAATTTGTATCGCCTAAATATAAATGCGCTTTGTTTTCACACAGTTGATGTAAATAAAGACTACAATAAAAGACCAAGAACATCACAAGTGCGTATTAAATGTTCATATAATTGAATGTTTAAACTCGATTATACATCCTGGTCGAGCGGGAACACGGAAAGGATGGAAGGATGGCCAGCTAATTGGTAGCGGTTGCTAAGAAGACCCGGTGCTGAAATTAATCGGTGCTGTACAACAGATCACCTGAAATAATGGACTGGTAAGGCAAATAAACCGTACATTTTTGTCTAGCTATGTTCTGGGACATTTTTAAAACCAGTGAACAACCAATTTGTATTATTATGTTAAGAACCCGAAACTTAAAGCACATAGACAGACGTCAACATGCTTGCGTTAAGTTCCCATTTCATAAACGTGTATATGTCATTGCATATCAGGGAAAGTCTAACACTAGAAGATACCGAATGTCACACTGGGTGACACTGCGGTCTTGCCAGGGTGCATAATGCTGGCAAAAACCTGCTAGGTAACACATTATGTGGCTGCATTTGCATAATGACCGTCGGCGCCTGCCATAGCGAACGTTAGCTGTTTACACCGAGTTGGGTAGTTGCCTACCGATACAGAAATCTCAGAAATCCTTCTGCTTTTAAAATGTTTACCAGTTAAAATGTACAATTCACAGGTTGGATTCACCAGTCATCCGGGACTCCGAGGTGACTCGAACTGCTCGAAGAAAAAGTTCCCACAAGAAGGTGGCTTGTATCCTTTTCTGATGCCATACCATTTAGGTTCAACGTCAGTCACAAGTGACAGTCAAAAAGCTTGGGCCCTCTTGAACTACAAACCATAAAGCATGTTTTTGGTATGCTCTAACCCAACAAGCTTTTTGAAGTGATCAAATCTCTAATGCAAGGCAAGGCAAGTTTATTTGTATAGCGCATTTCATACACAACGTCAATTAAATGTGCTTAACAAAAATAAAAGCAAAGAACAATATGTAAAAGCATAAAGGATAAAGTAAGTGTAAAAGCATAAAAGTGAAATAGGTTTGTAGTAAATGAAAGATATAAAAGCATAAACACACACAAAATAAGTATAGAAATAGTAGAAATCATTAATAGAAAGTAGAAATAATTACAGTGTTATTTGTGTTCTTCTTTGCACACTTTGTAGGTCAAGTCATGTAGGTTTTTATTGTCTTTTCAGCCAAGCACAGTACATAGCGAGACGAGACAAGGTTTCACCGGTACACATCAATACACACCAGTTGGCTGTGTGTGTATGTGTCTGTGCTTGTTGGTTTCTTTGTGTTGTCCCTAACTCATCAGCAGTTCCCCTCGCTCAGGATGTCTCTGGCTCCCCGATTCTGGCCCACTCATCAGGCACTCGTGCCCTTCTGCAGCACACGCCTGGCTCCCTCCTCAAGCAGTCACGTCAGTATCACAGCATCAGTCCTATCACAGAGGCACTTTGAGCCGCCCTCTTTAGATTAGATCGATTGAAGTCTTTATTGTGACTACACAAGTACAGTGAGTACAGTGAGACATCATTCATACCAAGACAACAGATGCACTGAGTATAGGATAACAGTAGCCTGGTAAACCAGCCGCTTGTAATTTATTTCATTTTGTCCAGAGGGTCTGGCAGCGCTTCCATTGACATTGCTGTTTTAGGCAGAATTTTGCCTGCCCAATCAGCAAACAGAGGGAGTGTTTGTGAGCAATGATGTTGATTTTGTGTACTACGTTTGAATTGTAGTGTGTAGGCAGGCTAATTGCATTTGTCACAACCAGCGTTAGTGATTGGGTAAAGGCATAGCCACGTGTTTTAAACTTCAGCAGAGTCCTCCATGAAGAAATTGATTCTCAATACAGCACTGCCAGACCCTCTGTACAAAATGAAATGAAGTACCAGGGGCAGAGTAAAGCAGATAAATAGAATTGAAAGATTGAAATCCCTAACAAGATTTGCATATGTTATTTTCTTGTTTCAAAATGTTAGTTACTGGTGTTGCACTGGTTGTGTTGTTATTGTTATTATGGCCATATTTGTGATGACGGTGATGTCGATGTTCAGTCACCCCCAAGAGTCTGAGAAACCCGGATGTGTCTGCCATTTTGGGCACAGGCAGCCGGACACCAAGATTTGTCCACACACCACGAGGTCTGAGCACGGTGAGGAACACACACACACACAGACACACACACAGACACACACACAGGTCTTTGATTCTGATTTAAGATCCGTCCACCCACCACAAGCTCTGAGCATGGTGAGCTGCCCTTATTGCTGTGGCAACAAAACCTGATGCATTTTATCAGGATCTTTGATCCTGCCATATGACCCTACTTCTGACTTGTGCAGTTTTGTATTAGTTTAAATTGGTAGGCATGTTCATGCTTGTTTGTTATGCTAATTTACCAGAAATCATTTGACTCTATGTCAAAGGAGCAAAGTTGTAAGCAACAGGAAAAGCTTCTTCTTAGCTTTTTAGACCTTTCAAGTTCTGAAAAGAAGTCCAGTTGTTTACAACCTTGACTACCATGAGCTGGATGAATGACCACAAGTATATGACTCTCTAACACACACGCACGCTCAACGTAACCTCAAAAGTTTTTCTGTTTGTGTTGTTTTGCCCTCAGACTCTGGATGACAGCGAATGGACCAGCAGCTTCTACCCGTCCCCCCTCTCCGGCCTGGGGGACACCAGCTTCACCGAAGACCTCAACCTGAGCGCCGTCATGCTCAAGGAGGAGGATCCTGGCGAAGCAGGTGTGACTTGTACAACATACACACACGCACGTATACATAGATACATACACACATACATACATATATACATACATACATACATACATACATACATACATACATACATATATACATACATACATACATACATATATACATAGATACATACATACATACATACATACATATATACATAGATACATACATACATACATACATACATACATACATACATACATACATACATACATATATATATATATATACATAGATACATACATACATACATATACACATACATACATACATACATACATACTCACACATACATACACACTCTCACTTACTCTCTCTCACACACACACACACACACACATATACATACACACATACACACATACACACATACATACATACATACATACATACATACATACATACATGCATGCATACATATACAAATGCACACATACATACTACATACATTCACACATACACACACAGGCTTGAATTGTAAACATTTTTTACTGAAGCAAAAGCATGTAAGAACAAGTTAAGGTGGCTACAGAGGCATGAAAAATCATGAAGCAAGATGATGTGAAGCTCCAGAGTTCAGAGCTGTGGCACAGCAGAGCATCCTGTAGAGTTGTGACACGGTGTTGTGTCCTGTGTTGTTCCCCTGTAGCCTCCGTCAGCCTGTTCCCCGACTTCCTGCAGGCCTTCCTGAAGCACGCCTCCACCGCCGTGTTCGACCTCCTGGAGGACTACGAGGCCATATGCCAGGACAAGGTATGCTGGGAATGGAATGGAATAGAATAAAACTTTTACACACAGCCCTATAGGCCACTTCAAAGGACTGAACACAGGCAAACACCGGAGCACCCGGATGCTTTTTAAGTGAAGCTTTTTATTGGTTTATAAAAAGGCTTGAATACAAGTGACTCCTCCTTCACTAGAATAAAACTTTATCAATCCCTTTGGGGGAAATTGGAATTCCAGCAGCACAGCACCAAATCACAATACAGATAGATAAAAAGTATTG
>CM050220.1:6027500-6030000 GCA_027475355.1 Coilia nasus | reverse complement strand
CTGTCCCTATACAAACCTATTGTATACACCCACGCGCTGAACACGGCTACGTGCTGAACAAGGCGGTGGAAATGAGCCCTTAGACAAGTGAGCATCCTTACTCTACTACTACAACCTCAGATAGGTGAGCATTCTTACTGTACCATGACCTCAGACAGGTGAGCATCCTTGCAGCACTACCTCAGACAGGTGAGCATTCTTACTGTACTGCAACCTCAGACAGGTGAGCATCCTTACTGTACTACTACAACCTCAGACAGGTGAGCATCCTTACTGTACTACTACAACCTCAGACAGGTGAGCATCCTTACTCTACTACAACCTCAGACAGGTGAGCATCCTTACTGTACTACTACAACCTCAGACAGGTGAGCATTCTTACTCTACTACAACCTCAGACAGGTGAGCATCCTTACTCTACTACAACCTTAAGCAGGTGCGCATCCTTGCAGTACTACCTCAGACAGGTGCGCATAGCCTGCAGTACTACCTCAGACAGGTGAGCATCTTTGCAGTACTACCTTAGACAGGTGAGCATCCTTGCAGTACTACCTTAGACAGGTGAGCACCCTTGCTGTACTACTACAACCTCAGACAGGTGAGCATTCTTACTCTACTACAACCTCAGACAGGTGAGCATTCTTACTGTACTACAACCTTAGAGAGGTGAGCATCCTTACTCTACTACAACCTTAAGCAGGTGCGCATCCTTGCAGTACTACCTCAGACAGGTGCGCATAGCCTGCAGTACTACCTCAGACAGGTGAGCATCTTTGCAGTACTACCTTAGACAGGTGAGCATCCTTGCAGTACTACCTTAGACAGGTGAGCATCCTTGCTGTACTACTACACCCTCAGACAGGTGAGTGTCCTTACTCTACTGCAACCTTAGACAGGTGAGTGTCCTTACTCTACTGCAACCTTAGACAGG
Source organism: Coilia nasus (assembly GCA_027475355.1). Taxonomy (NCBI): domain Eukaryota; kingdom Metazoa; phylum Chordata; class Actinopteri; order Clupeiformes; family Engraulidae; genus Coilia; species Coilia nasus. Next base: position 6,029,069 of record CM050220.1, on the reverse strand, counting down.
TGAGCGTCCTTACTCTACTGCAACCTTAGACAGGTGAGTGTCCTTACTCTACTGCAACCTTAGACAGGTGAGCGTCCTTACTCTACTGCAACCTTAGACAGGTGAGTGTCCTTACTCTACTGCAACCTTAGACAGGTGAGCGTCCTTACTCTACTGCAGCCTTAGACAGGTGAGCGTCCTTACTCTACTGCAGCCTTAGACAGGTGAGCGTCCTTACTCTTACTCTACTGCAGCCTTAGACAGGTGAGCGTCCTTACTCTACTGCAGCCTTAGACAGGTGAGCGTCCTTACTCTACTGAAACCTTAGACAGGTGAGCGTCCTTACTCTAGTGCAACCTTAGACAGGTGAGCGTCCTTACTCTACTGCAACCTTAGACAGGTGAGCGTCCTTACTCTACTGCAGCCTTAGACAGGTGAGCGTCCTTACTCTACTGCAACCTTAGACAGGTGAGCGTCCTTACTCTACTGCAGCCTTAGACAGGTGAGCGTCCTTACTCTACTGCAACCTTAGACAGGTGAGCGTCCTTACTCTACTGCAGCCTTAGACAGGTGAGCGTCCTTACTCTACTGCAGCCTTAGACAGGTGAGCATCCTTACTCTACTGCAACCTTAGACAGGTGAGCGTCCTTACTCTACTGCAGCCTTAGACAGGTGAGTGTCCTTACTCTAGTGCAACCTTAGACAGGTGAGCATCCTTACTCTACTGCAGCCTTAGACAGGTGAGTGTCCTTACTCTACTGCAACCTTAGACAGGTGAGTGTCCTTACTCTACTGCAGCCTTAGACAGGTGAGCGTCCTTACTCTACTGCAACCTTAGACAGGTGAGCGTCCTTACTCTACTGCAGCCTTAGACAGGTGAGCGTCCTTACTCTACTGCAACCTTAGACAGGTGAGCGTCCTTACTCTACTGCAACCTTAGACAGGTGAGCGTCCTTACTCTACTGCAGCCTTAGACAGGTGAGCGTCCTTACTCTACTGCAACCTTAGACAGGTGAGCATCCTTACTCTACTGCAGCCTTAGACAGGTGAGCGTCCTTACTCTACTGCAACCTTAGACAGGTGAGCGTCCTTACTCTACTGCAACCTTAGACAGGTGAGCGTCCTTACTCTACTGCAGCCTTAGACAGGTGAGCGTCCTTACTCTACTGCAACCTTAGACAGGTGAGCATCCTTACTCTACTGCAGCTTTAGACAGGTGAGCGTCCTTACTCTACTGCAGCCTTAGACAGGTGAGTGTCCTTACTCTACTGCAACCTTAGACAGGTGAGCGTCCTTACTCTAGTGCAGCCTTAGACAGGTGAGCGTCCTTACTCTACTGCAACCTTAGACAGGTGAGCGTCCTTACAGTACTACTGCAGCTTTAGACAGGTGAGCGTCCTTACTCTACTGCAGCCTTAGACAGGTGAGTGTCCTTACTCTACTGCAACCTTAGACAGGTGAGCGTCCTTACTCTAGTGCAGCCTTAGACAGGTGAGCGTCCTTACTCTACTGCAACCTTAGACAGGTGAGCATCCTTACTCTACTGCAACCTTAGACAGGTGAGCGTCCTTACTCTACTGCAACCTTAGA
>CM050220.1:5967500-6022500 GCA_027475355.1 Coilia nasus | reverse complement strand
TGCAGTTATGTTGCATTATGCGTCATGAAAGGGGGATGGTCTTTGCCCAGACCGTAGATAAAAATAATTTAGCCGAGTAAAAAGAGTTCTTTCACTGAACCAGTTAACAGGTTAACACCGAACAAGGGAAAACTTGGCCACTTGGTGGGCGGTTTCTTCTCCTGCGCAAAGTCGTGTGACATCACATGCCCATTCCCTATAAGCATTATTAGATTTAGTTTTGATTTCATTGCAAATGAAAGCTTTTCCACTATTAAATTGCTATTCCATATAATATATAGAGTGTAACTGTATGTGGAAAACATTTTGAGGAAAATCCTTTTTAGATATAAATAAAATACACTCTGATGAGTAATCACCAAACGCTCCTGATGTAAGCTGCTGTTGAGCAATGGTGTCACGAGGGCGTCTGTAAGTTGTTTGTTGTTGTGGTTGCTATGGTAGGACTGGACGTGGCTGCGGTCACTAAGACGGTGGTGGAGACGGTGCGCGAGCGAGACAGCCAGGAGTTCGCCCACCATGACGTCACCCTGGACACGGCGACCACCGCTGTAAGCCCTCTACCGGCCACATCACTAATAAGTCTTACACATACGATATCCATATACTCTATTAGAATAGAATAGTCATACACATACGACGTCCATATACTGTATTAGAATAGAATAGTCATACACATACGAAATCCATATACTGTATTAGAATACAATAGTCATAGACATTTGACATGCATATACGTACAATATTAACAATATGATATACAGTGATCCCCATCTGTCACGGTAGTTGCTTTCCAGAACCCCCTGTGATGGGTGAAAATTCATGATATAGCGAGAGCATATAGAAAACATTTTATTTTATACTTTAATCCTTAAAATACCCCTCCCGCACGCAGTTTTAGTACATTTACTGTATGTAATATTGGATTATTACTGCATTTAACCTATACTCTTTAATATTTATGTTACAGTATAGTTTTCATAAATTACAATTTTGTTCTGATAAACTTTTCTTTGGCATGCATTGTTACATAGCATGCATTCATTAAGGAAAAAAATCTGTGACGTACGTATACAGTATTAGAATAGGACAAAATGCCTTTTATTGTCACTATACACATGTACAATGACATTAAAAGCAGCTCCTTCTCCAGGGCAGACATGTAGCATAATCAATCCACCGTGTCCTTGACTCTCTCTGTCTGTCTCTCGCTCTTTCCCCCAATGCATCTGTGCCCATGTGTGCCCTTGCAGGAGGACCGGCAGAAGATCGACGTGATTGATTGGCTGGTGTTCGACCCAGCGCAGCGGGCAGAGGCCCTCAAACAGAGCAACGCCATCATGAGGAAGTTCCTGGGTACGCTTGTTTGTTAGTGTTTGTGTTGTGTTTATTATTTAATAGAGCAAAAGTCATAATTTGATTAAAAAATGCATTTACCTCTCTAAATTTGACAGAGGTACTGTCCTGACAAAAGCCTGAGTAGACAGACAACAACTGGAATCTAACCACTGCTTTCTCTCTGTCTGAACATGATTGGATGTCTGGTGTTCCATAGTCAGTCATTGGCTACCACTGAGTGAATTGGTGCTTAGTGATTGGTTATTTGCCTGTCTTGTCTCTTCTATGCATACTACTTCAACTTAAACTACTTCATTTTTTTTTTCAAACATTTCTCTCCATGATGGACTGTTTCAGGACAGTTTGATTATCAGCATCACAGAGTTTTCTTTTTAATATTCCCATATATATGTGTGAGACCTGTATATTTGTATATACATCACGTGATGCCTGTAAAATTGTATATATATCATGTGAAACCTGTATATTGTGTATATATATCATGTGACACCTGTATATTGTGTGTGTGTATATGTATATATATATATATATATATATATATATATATATATATATATATATATATATATATATATATATATATATAATCATGTGTTGTGCTCCTCAGCCTCCAAGAAGCACGACGCTGCCAAGGAGGTGTTTGCCAAGGTGCCCGCCGACTCCATGAAGGAGATCTGCCGCCTGTGCGAGGAGCAGGGCATGGACACGCGCCTGCCCGCCGAGGACGAGAACGCCATACGCGAGCACCTGTGCATCCGCGCATACCTGGTGAGGGTACCTGCACAGCACATTGGACCAAAACTGACTGGCTGACTCACTCACTGGACTGAACTACACATCTCATCAACAGCACTGACACACCTGCATGGCTCATTGTAGTAGCATGAACACACCTGCACGACCCGTTGTAGCAGCATTGACACCTGCACGGCACACTGGCAGTATTGACACACCTGCATGGCATGCTTGCGGTGTTGAGAGTAACACGTTCTACGAAGCTTGTATGCATAGGACTCTATAAACACATTCATAGAGGCTTATAACGCATTCATAAAGTATGTAAAGTGTTCATAAGTATTTATGCATACTCATGAGTGTGTGTGTGTGTGTGTGTGTGTTGACAGGAAGCCCATGAGAAGTTTAACGAGTGGTTCAAGCACATGAACGCTCCTCCAGTGAAGCCCACTCTGGCTGCCCAGGCCAAGTTCACGGAGAAGGTGGCGTTCGAGATGAAGGAGAAGGAGTACCAGGTGAGTGTTCATCTGACCCCAGGCCTGTCACAGCTCTCTGGCTATCGACCCCTGTCACAACAGCCACGTTTTCCAAGAACACATGCTAATGACTAACCACAAACATTACATTACATTACACTTAGCAGACGCTTTTATCCAAAGCAACTTACAACTTACAAGAAGGACATGATAAGGTAACAGAAGTGTAGAGAAACACAGAGTAAACAAACTACACACATACATATAAGGAGATACATGTGCCTTAGCTAAGTTTCCTGGGGGCAGGGACACTTGAGACACACACACCCCCTACACACTCATACAAGGTGAAGAGATGGTTAGTAGAGATTAGTTTTGTTAGAAAGTAGAGATTAGTTTTGTTTGGACAAACTCCTGAAGTATGCTGTTAGGTAACCGTATCATGAGGGTGTCTTTAAAGCAACACTAAGTAGTTTTCGTCTTCGGTTGCCCTACAGTTTGGAAGCGGAATTGTCTCTCATTCGAACTACAGAGATGTACGCTCCTCCAAACTTACTTAGTGCTGTTATTAGGGCCGCAGAGTGAATTCAGAAGTGCCTTTCACCATGTTGCAAGTTGATAAACCACTGAAACGATTTTAGAAACATTATTTTAAGGTTGAAACATCTACTTAGTGTTGCTTAGTGTTGTTTGTTTTTAGTTGCTATGGTCAGGACTGGGTGTGGCAGCGGTCACTAAAACGCTGACCGCATGATTAAACTTCTCGTGGACCCCTATCACAGTAGCCAATTTTCCAGGAAGTAGTAAAGCCAGCATTTGTTTAATTATAACATCCATCCATTCAGCTGTACAGAGGCCTTGTCAGTTTTATAACACCCGTAAAACAAGCATTTGTTTAATAATAACATCCATCCATTCAGCTGTACAGAGGCCTTGTCAGTTTTATAACACCCGTAAAGCCAGCATTTGTTTAATAATAACATCCATCCATTCAGCTGTACAGAGGCCTTGTCAGTTTTATAACACCCGTAAAGCCAGCATTTGTTTAATTATAACATCCATCCATTCAGCTGTACAGAGGCCTTGTCAGTTTTATAACACCCGTAAAGAAGCATTTGTTTAATAATAACATCCATCCATTCAGCTGTACAGAGGCCTTGTCAGTTTTATAACACCCGTAAAGCAAGCATTTGTTTAATAATAACATCCATCCATTCAGCTGTACAGAAGCTTTGTCAGTTTAATAACACCCGTGCTTGCCTTGCTTTTTGATTTGTTTTGATTTCCTTTTTGGCTGCTGTGATATGGCTGTAGATACTGAGTGCTTACTGTCTGTACTGGCAGATGGAAATTTAAACTCCTTTAAACTGCATATCAAGGCATCATCTGATTTTTTGGTTTGGTGTGTGTGTGTGTGTATGCATGCATGTGTGCACGTGTGTGTGTGTATTTGTATTTGTGTATGCGTATGTGTGTGCATGTGTGTACGCGTGTGTGTGTATTTGTGTATGCATGTGTGCGTGTGTGTGTGTGTGTGTGTGTGTATGTATGTATTGGTGTGTGTGTGCTGTAGATGGAGCATGAGCGCTGGCAGGGAGGACTGGATGCTCTGACGGAGGATGTGAAGGAGCGCATCTACAACGTGCTGCTGTTCGTGGACGGGGGCTGGATGGTGGACGTCAGAGAGGTCAGTTCAACATTTCGTGTGTGTGTGTATTCCCCGTGTGTGTGTGTGTTCGTTCGTTTGTTTATCACAGGGACAAGATACATTTTGCCTAAAATAGAGCATAGATGCTAAATGTGTGTGTGTGTGTGGACAGGGGTGAACTTTAGTGAACTGAAGGGGGATACCCACTCTCTTTGCGTGTGTGCGAGAGAACAAAAGATAGTAAAATGAATACTGACAACCGTCTTGGAATGTGTGTGTTTTCATGCTTTCATGCTGTTGGTTAGAATGAATCACAAACTCTGTCTGTCTGTATGTCTGTATGTATGTGTCTGTGTTACATGCGTGTGTGTGTGTCTGTATGTGTGTCTGTGTTACATGCGTGTGTGTGTGTGTTATATGCACCCGTGTGTGTGTGTGTGTGTGTGTGTGTGTAGGATGCAGAGGACGAGCCGGAGCGTGTGCACCAGATGTCGGTGCTGCGGAGGCTGTGCCTGCCCATGATGGCGTTCCTGCTGCAGACCGTCCTGCAGAAGACCCAGCGGCACCAGGAGAACCTGCGGCTCGCCGACATCATCGCCTCCGAACAGCACCGCCTGTATGAGGTGGGTCACATGCAACAGTTACTGCGTTACATGCACCGGATTACATGCAACAGTTACCAGGTTACATGCATCGGATTACATGCAACAGGTTACATACACCAGTTACCAGGTCACATGCAACAGTTACTGCGTTACATGCAAATCATACAAGCAATATATGTGTTTGAGAATAGTCCAAGGACAACATATCAGTTATTGAAACTGGAGTTTTTTGTTGTTGTATGGGATATTTATGCTCATTTCAAATTTTAGGCCAGCAACGTGTCTCAAAAAAGTTGGGACGGTGTCAATAAAAGGCAGGAAAAGTTGAGTAAGACTAAAGAAAAAACAACGGAGGACACTTCACAATTAATTGTTATGGTTGATAAAACTTCAAGGGATTGAAGTAGATTAGAGATTGGTAGATTAGAAATGAGTAATTAGAAATAGATAGATTAATAATGACAGAATGGGTTCCTTCCCCTCGATAAATCAGTCACCGGGAAGGGGATCTGTTTTTTGGCACAAGCTAAACCAACCATTTTTGTCTCATAACGTGACTTATTTGGATCATAGTCGGACATTCACACTTCATACCTTCTGTATTTTACTGACTGGCTTTCTTCGCTCTGTTATCTCCCCCAGGTTTTCTCCAAAGATGAGCTGCACAACTTCCTGCAGAGGCTGCGAGAGTCTTCTCTTCTGCTGTTGGACAAAGGCCTGGATCCTCTGGGCTATGAGATTCAGCAGTAACCGTTCTCTCCCTATGTTGTATTTGGTTAGAGTTTTGGATCCTGTTTTATAAACTCGTTTGTTTTGTTGTTTTGTAATAAATAAAGGTTTTTGGTGCATGTTTTGGTCTGCTTGGTGTGATTCATGTAGTGTGCATGAACTGGTATTTGGCTGGATCTAAATGCCTTATTATGGAAGATCTAATTACTTAGAACACTAGTGGTGATGTTACTTCCAGCTTGCATCTTTGCAGACATGTACATACGAGCAATGAACATTTGAATGTAAGCCCCTTTGGCGGAATGCACTGCTGGCTCATTTTTTACAAGTCCAGTCGGGGGCGATAGAGAGCACTGACGTGGCGTAGAGCGCCAGATTTGCTGTACAGAAGAAGGCGTCGCTTTTGTGATGTCACGCAGCCCTGTGTTATGGAGAAAAAAAAGACCACACGCCTCTGAAAGGTAGTGTGTAGGTAGCATTTGTCCAGAATGTGGACCATTTTTACAGCCCATTTCGGAGTCGATAATCGACAGCGGAGAACTTTGTAGAGGACTAATTGTTCTGCGAATTACGGGCATCTGGCAACACCCAGACAAGCATTTTCAGTTGTAGCTAGTTGCCAGTTAGTTGGGTAGTAGGTAACCGGCCAAGTTACCCACTTCATCCTCGGTCGCCACCTGCACTCACTTGACCTGTGTGGCCCGCTACCTCGGAACCATGGCTACACGTCTGACGGATCTTTTGGGAAACACCCGACTCATCACTGGATTGCTGGCGAATCTGTTGTCGTCCATATGTATTGTGTTCATCAACAAATGGATCTATGTGCACTACGGATTTCCCAATATGACACTAACCCTGGTACACTTTGTGGTCACTTGGCTAGGGCTATTCGTTTGCCAGAAAATGGACATATTCGCCCCCAAGAAACTGCGGCCGTCCAAAATAATCTTTTTGGCTCTCAGCTTTTGTGGATTTGTGGCGTTCACTAACCTCTCCCTCCAGAATAACACTATTGGCACGTACCAGCTGGCTAAGGCCATGACGACCCCTGTAATCATTGTCATACAGACGGTATACTACAGAAAGACATTTTCCACTAAAATAAAGCTGACGCTGGTAAGTTGTAGCCTATTATATCCTCACCTCAGTTTGAGGGTTTGCCACACAGACAAGGAGTTAGTTTGCCTTGGCATGTCACTTTTGACTTTATCGTTATTGCTCTCTGCTGCCTCTGGGTGACATTTGTGGTACAGTTATAAATCTAAGCTGTGCAAAAAAAAAAAAATGCTGGTCATAGTTGCTCAGCGTTTTGCCCATTGGTTCTGTTGTGCTGTCTTCTTCCTTATCAGGTTCCCATTACGTTGGGGGTCATCCTGAACTCCTACTATGATGTCAGATTTAACCTCCTGGGCATCGTGTTTGCCACACTGGGTGTCCTGGTCACTTCACTGTACCAAGTGGTAGGTGCTGTCCAAAGAGTGAATTATCGCTCCATGTTCGAATCGGGAGGTATTAGTTTTTTTTTACAATTTACAGTAATTGCATTAATATGTTGGTACCACCCATTCCTGCTGTTTTTGTCTCTTTTTGGAGGCATTGGGTCTTTATCATGGGGGTACCGTACTCCCTGTAATTCAAACTATGGTGCTGTCTGTTTTTCTCCAGTGACACGTCAGGCCATATAGCCTGGGTCATCCATTGACTGGGGTATCGCTGTCTTCTGTGACTGGTCAGAACAGACTGTCACAAACAGGCAAAAAACAATGTCCAAACATGCTTCAGGATCCTTTTTTGATGCCATGTGATGTGGCATTAACTGTTTACCACAGTTGCAAATTACAAAACAGACTCAGTCTGAATGTGTTTTAATTCAGCCAGTAACGCAGTCCTCTGGCTGTTTGACTGAAGGGGTCCTTGTTCATGTAGCAAAACTTTATCTAAACATTATCTGTCTTGTGTGCACCTATGTGGGGTGGGTGTGAGGTCCATACCTCCCTCTCTTAGTTTTGTATCCCCACTTTATTTTCAGTGCAAAAAATGGTTTTATCCCCACTCCTGTTTTAAGCTTTAAGCTTTATTCTTGTATGTCCAACTGTATGTTTCTTGGAGCTCACTTTATGCTGTGCTTATTCTCTCTCCCTCCCTCTCTCTTATTTCCTCTCTCTCTCATTCCCTCTCTCTCCCTCCATCTCTTTCTCTCTGTCCCCCTCTATCTGTCTTATCTCTCTATCTCTCTCTCGCTCTCTCTATCATTTTCTCTCTCATTTCCGGTCTCATTCCCCCTCTCTCTCCCTCCGTCTCTTTCTCTCTGTCCCTGTCCCTCTCTCTCTCTCTCTCTCTCTCTCTCTCTCTCTCTCTCTCTGTCTCGCTCCCTATCTCTCCCTCCATCTCCTTCTCTCTGTCCCTGCCCCCCCTCTCTCTATCTCCCTCTCTCTCTATCTCCCTCTCTCTCTGCCTCTCCCTCTCTCTCTCTCTCTCTCTCTCTCTGTCAGTGGGTGGGGGCGAAGCAGCATGAGCTGCAGGTGAACTCCATGCAGCTGCTGTACTACCAGGCGCCCATGTCCTCTGCCTTCCTGCTGCTCGTCGTGCCCTTCTTCGAGCCCCTGACGGGGGAGGGGGGCATCTTCGGCCCCTGGTCCCTGCAGGCGCTGGTGAGAGACCCCTTACGTTAGCCCTGTCAGCAGAAAGGAATTTCCCTTTTTGCAGTCACACCCATGTACTCAAACTACATGCACACACAGACACACCCATGTACCCAAACTACACACACACACCCCTATTCACAAACAACAAGGACACATGTGTTTCTGAACACAAGTGACTGAAGAGCCTCATTGACAGGTGTGCACTGGAAACGTGTATGTTGTAAACTGCGGATGGTATCTCTCATTGAAAAAAATGCTTCTTGTAATGCGTGATTTAACTCATGCAGAAGGGTTGATTTTCTGATCTCTGATTCAGTCTCGGCCTCTCAGTCTCTATGACTAGGTTACTTTTCAGCTGTGGGACTGATGTCTTTTTCACGACAGTTCTAGGCCTGAATGTCTGAAGGGGAAAAACAAACAACGGTACGAGTCACAGCTTTATGGGTAAAGAGAGATGCTGCCACCCTGTGTGGCAAAGAGTTGCTTTTCCGAGCCATGCTAGAGAAAATGAGACCAGGACTTACACACAGTATGTGATTCTAATGCCACTTTTTTTCAAAATCAGCAAATTCCGTCTCGTCTCAAAGTTCTCTGGCAGTCTGGTCAGCGTTTGGGTGCTACAAAGACTGAGGTGTTTGTGTTCGGCCCTGGCTGGGCAAAAAGAAACCACAGTGGCTCAAACTAAACCACAAACAGCCCCAGCCAATCACAGCAGTGCCTCGGGAACACAGATGGGATAACTGTAATTTCATTGGCTGTTAAGCTGCAATATAAATAACCTTTTTTTAGAATCAGAATCAGTTTTATTGGCCAAGTATACTCACATATACAAGGAATTTGACTCTGGCAGATGTTGGCTGTCTATGCATTCATATAGACATGTAATAGCATACATTCTATAGGCAAATGGAAATATATAGACACACACTGTACAATAGACAGCAATGTACATGTAGGGACCTAATATAGGCAGTAATATACATATAGGCACGTAAGTGGGGCATACAGTAATATACAAGTGGGATATAATATACAAGACAAGTACACATGAAGTGGGACGTAAAGTGCAAGTAAAACAGAGTCCGGGACTAGGGTACGACAGGGTAGTGTACTCTGTCACTCATGCTTCTCTCAAATGTATAATAGTTAGGGCTGGGTGATGAGGCCAACATTTCATCCAGAATAAATCAATCAAAACTATAATTCGTATAAAAATATTAAAAGCATAAATTCCGCACACAGTGTGCGTAGATATTATGAGATTGTCGGGATAGACAGGACACATGATGTAGAAGAGACAGCTATTTTCATTGTTCACTAGATGCAATTATGTGTGTCTATCCCTGTGTGCGTGTGCGTGTGTGTGTGTGTGTGTACAAGCGCAGTTCATTTTATTGTATTTTGTATGATTTTTCATCAAGATCCTACTTGAAATCATGAGTTTGCTGTGAATGTTTACAAATGAACTATCAGCTGTTGTAGCCTAGTCGTTACGCTCAGGGTTCTACAGTAAGTGCCTGATGATGATGATGATGATGATGATGATGTGTCAGAGATGTACCTAACGGGGTCTCTCATCTCTCTCTCTCATCCAGCTCATGGTGCTGCTGTCTGGCGTGATCGCCTTCCTGGTCAACCTCTCCATCTACTGGATCATTGGCAATACCTCAGCTGTCACGTATCCTTCTCACCCTCTTATTATTACATACAGTCCATGTCCTCTACCCTGTTATTATTATATACAGTTCATGTCCTCTACACTCTCAGACATGCATGTTATACAGGCTCACATTTTTTTAATACTTTGCCATTTCTTATTTATTATTATTATTATTTTTTTGGCCTTTTGCCTTTGATAGAGCTAGGACAGTGAAGATGGAGGCAGGAAGCAAGAGAGAGGGAGAGAGGGATGATAGGGTGGGATTGAGAAGTGACCTCATGGGGCACCTTTGACATTTACACTATCACACAGGCCTAGTGAGACCTGCTGGTGTTGTTTGTAAACATCAGGGATGGAAATTCGCAGCAGCCACCAACCAAATGCTGGTAATTTTCTGCGCAGAAAAATAGTGTACTGCTGAGCAGCTGGTGAATTTTACCATTTATTTGTCAGTGGCTGGTAAAGGCATCTAACCCCACACTGCTCCAGGGACTGTAACTGAAACCCTGTAAATATCTGTAAGTCGCTCTGGATAAGAGCATCAGCAAAGTGTAATGTAATGGAACACCAACAGCAGAAAGATAACACACTTCTTGTTAAAAAATTGTAAAGGCTCCCAAAACCTAAAGCAAGGCTGGGAAAACAGTTAGCCTAGTACTCAAGCAGAAGGGTTTAACATCACAACAGTGTGACAGAATTAGATTCATTGTTTCCATTCAGATCCTCATGGCAAGTAGCCTACATTGCAAATGAGGACGCTGTCTAGTTCAACACATGGCCCCGTTTAGGGCTTATAGTTCTTTTCTTTTCTATTACAAGCTTGTTTGAAGTTGGATGGTGTCTGAAGTGTCCCTGCTCCGGGAAACTTACTTCAGGCACATGTATCTCCTTGTGTGTAGTCTGTTTATTCTGTGTTCCTCTACACCTCTGTTAGCTTATGTCCTCCTTTTGCAAGTCGCTTTGGATAAAAGCATCTGCTAAGTGTAATGTAATATAGATGCTGTCGTCTGTATAGGCAGTGGTGGGACTTTTTTTTTCTTTTTTTAAACAGCAATACGTTTTTTTTCACGCGTTCTGCTTGATGGTTATCTGAAAGTAAGTGAAACTGGAGAAGGTGTTGAACAGCCAATCAGCAATCAGGCAGAAGTAGATTAGGAGGATGTGGTTTCTCTTGATGACATCAAGATAATCAAAATGGCTGTCACGAGGAAGTAACAAGTTTCCTCATTCATGTATGTTGCCTACATTATATGTGTGTGTCTGTCTGTGTGTGTCACTACAAATGTAGTTAATCAGCCATGTCTACAATTTATGTGCAGTGGGTGTAAGGCCACAATACAGTGTTGCATAGGTAAGGCTTGGATACAGTATAGGAAATAGTAATATCCAGAACAAACAACTAGTGGGGAAAGTAGAGCTATTGATAATTGCAGCGAAGGCCAAGAGCAGTCACCACATCCGGCCTTGAACCCGGGTCTCCGGGGTAGCAAACATGCACTCTGACCGCAATGCCAAAGAACCAGACTCATTAGTATGGCAGTCAGAGCACATCATCAACTGTAGTGATGAAACTCCATCACAATGATGACAATGATAATGAAAGTTAGAGCTACTTTCATAAAACCATGACATGACATTGCTCAATTCTGCATGGTGGACAAATCTTATTATGTCTCTCTGTCTCTCTCTTATGTCTCTCTGTCAGTTATTTTGTAGGACTACAGCACGAACAAGTCTCAAGTCTTCTGGGTACTGGACCAAAAAGCAAAGTAAAAAAAAAAACAGAAACAAAGTCTGTGACACTAGTAAGATCCCACAAAACATTTTTAGTCACACCTCACACGGCTGATGAAGGGCACATGCCTGAAACATCATGTATGATTAAAAACCTTTTGTGGGGCAGCTGTGGTCTAGTGGTTAGGAAGTTGGTCCTGGGATCTGAGAGTGGCAGGTTCAAATCCCACCAATGGCTGAAATGCCCTTGAGCAAGGCATTTAACGCCACACTGCTCCAGGGACTGTAACTGAAACCCTGTAAAAACTGCAAGTCGCCTTGCATAAGAGCGTCAGCTAATTGTAAAGTAAAGTAAAAGCTCACAGGTGTGGCGGACTTTGTTTCTGTTTTTTTGTCTCTGTCAGTTGTTCACATTATGGTGTCAGTGGGACATGTATTCCTTAACTGTGCCCGCTCACAGCTACAACATGTTCGGGCACTTTAAGTTCTGCATCACCTTGCTGGGGGGCTACGTGCTCTTCCAGGACCCCCTGTCTCTCAACCAGGGCCTGGGCATCGCCTGCACACTCGTGGGCATCCTGGCATACACCCACTTCAAGCTGGCCGAGCAGGAGGAGGGCAAGAGCCGGCTCGCCCAAAGGCCATAGGACAGCTGGGATGCCAGTCAGTGATCTTGCCACCCCTGATTGGTCAGTCTCCAGATTGCTCACTCCCACAAGGCTCTGGTCAGTATGGGCGACGAATGGGGAGTGAGAGGCGTGGGCGAGGAGGAGCTGGCAGAGAGGACCTGATGCTGGATGATTGGGATTGATTGTTAGGACAGGCAGGTTAGGTATTGAGCTTAGAAAGGTTTACAGTTTTAAAGGGTGACTAAAAAAAAGTTTGTACACCCAGACAAGTGGTACTTTCCTCAACCATAAATTCAGTCCATAAGAATGTCGGTCATGATGTGTGGAGATTTTTTTCTGTATGCATCCATGCCATCATGAATCAGTGATTTCACTCATTGTGAACATTTGCGTTGGAAAGTGCAGTGCAGTTTTTCTTGTTAAAATCATAAAATGGTTTCCAGACCAATGAAAGAATGTAACTGTAAAGGAACTGCAGAGAGACAATGTTTTGGTGCATTCTATTTGTTTTTGTTCCTTGCTTCAGTCATTTTCAGTAGTTACATTTTCAGTGCTGTGGAGATCAACTATAGTGAATTGCACAAGAACAGCTGCATAGCACACATTGAACACTGAAAACTATTAGGGAAGTAACCCTATCCCCTGCAGAATAACATTGAATGACTACAAACATTTTTGGACAATGAAAACAGTCAACTGCACTTTTGATGCTGGGCAGATGTTCAGAGTGTTTTTGTTTTTTAAATATCACATCGTTATTTAATGATGTATTTTTTCACATGCTTATCTCTACAATAAAAGTATTTTATTGAATATGGACTCTTTATTATTTTTTAAATGTATTAATCATTAAACTCCACATTTTCCAGTGCAATCTGATCTTACAGTTCTGCTGACTCACATGTGATGACTTCAGTAGAAAGTGATGCAGTGCCAGATCCTAAGGGAGGCACAAGTCTGTACATGTCACTCTGCCGAAGTCCACTGCTAAGGAAGTCACTCCGGCCCTTTAATCATTTATTGTGGTATCACTGGAGTTGTTTGAAAAAGCCTGGCTGGCTAGTGACTGGCCTAACGCAATGCATCCTGGACTTGAAATAGTGACGTTTTTGGACCAAATGTCAACATACTTGTGGTATGCTGGCGTTTGGATGAGATTGTCCAAAAACGTCACCATTTAAAGTCCAGAATGCACTGTTTTAAGCCAGCCACTAGCCAGCCAGATGATTTCAAACAAGCCCACTGTCCACCGTCTACTCAGCAGAATTCCTTTGTCAGGTGTTGGTGAGGCTGCAGGTGAAAGGTTACTTTGTGCTGATTGTTGTTTCTGTTTGTCTTAGTCATGAGCAAGAACCAATCAGCAGTTGCATAGATCTTAGAGCAGCGCTCCCATTTTTTGCTTATGTAATAGCTACATATATTTTAGGTTTTTATTCAAATTAAATAAGCTTTTTTTAAATTGTATTTTCAAATACACTATTCAGACTAAGTCAGTAAAGTGAAAGATCTTATACTGCCAAAACTTGCAAAATATCCATGGAGAAAAATAATAGGCCATTCCTTAGACAGAATCAATGTTAGATTTTCTAATTTCTTCCTAGTTTTACTGAATTTCAAAATGTTAAAATAACATGAATTTTAGTGTCTAGCTAGGTCTTGTCTTCCACTGTATAGAACGTCTTCCATTGCTCTGTAAGGGGATAGCTCTTCTAAATGAATCATAGACCTTTCTGTTTTTGACAAATCATAGACTTTGTTTTTGACGAGTTCTGTCCTGAATGTTCTATGGATGAACATCAAAGTTCATATCTCCAGGAGACTAAACTGTACGGGCATAACCTTGTAATTATCCTTTCTTGTGGTAAAAAAGCAGACATCAAGGACAAGGAGTCCACAGACAAAGAGTCAGCAAAGGCAACAGGAAGCGATTAGCTTTCAGAGGTTCTTTTTTCACTGTCCCCTTATGCTTCTCTATGAAACTGGCGGTGAAAAATGTTATGTAACATCAGTTCAACTTCAAATGGACACCCAGAGCTTTGGACACGCTGTTTTTCCCACCACTTCTTTTCTTGTATGTTGCACGCAGGGATTTCGCTTTTTGCTTATTTAAGTAAACACAGGAATGTGTTATTGGAGTGTGTGGACGATGTGTGATTATTGAAAACACAGAAATCTATATCTGCATGTGGGGCTTTCCTAGAACTCTGGTGTGGGTCTGGAGAGAGCAGAGTGAAGTTGGTCTTTTGCTACATATGGAAGCAGTGATAGTTTGAAATACAAGAATCTATATCTCCCTATAGGGACTTGTCTAGAACTCGTCCTGCTGTAGGTCCTAAGTTGATGAAGAAAGAGTAAAGAGGAGGCGGTGGGTATGGGAGAGGGGGCAGGTAGAGGTAGGCTACAGAGTACGAGCTGGCACACTTACCTCACAGAGAACCAAGTGATCTTAGAAATAACTGCAACTGCTCAACCCATTTCAGTAAACTAAACAGTTAGGTAATAGCTTACATGAGGTAATTAGGAAACAAGACATTTCTATTATAATATGTCATGGTTTTAGCAAATATTGCATTGCAGGTCAGAAATATCTGTCTGACATTTTGTTAGGAAACAAATGTTTGTTTTTATATATTATTTTTAAATTTCAGTCGACATGGGGCTGTTTCTAGAACTCGTCCTGGTGTGGGTCCTAAGTTGGTGAAGAAAGAGGAAGGGGGTGGCGGTGGGTATGGGAGAGGGAACAGGCTGGAGAGTGCAGAGTTCAGTTGTACAGGTAGGCTACAGAGTACGAGCTGGCACACTTACCTCACAGAGAACCAAGTGTTCCCTCAAGTCAGCTCTGCTAACAAGCCCTGCTCTGTGTTTGTCTCCAGATGAATGTTCTAAATGCCCACATGTCAGGCAAAAACACCCACAGGGAGGGATAGAGGACAACTTCAGTGGCTATAAACAGCTACCACTGAAGTAAACCCCACAGGCTATGCAGTGTGTCTACACAGAGTGTATTCAGTTTTTTTTTTTTTTTTAGCCACTCATCATCATCACCACAGTCACTCTGCAATACGTTGATGGGTTAAGTTAAATCCGTTTAATGACTGAAGATTTAATGACAAAAGCTCACAAATGATTATTGTGAATGAATAAGTCATTCAGACAAACTGTGAATAGTTGTTATTCCTAGTAAACACATCAAGGAGTTAACAGAAAGATTAAGATGTGCTGTCATTTGGGTTTAGATGACACCTGTCCAAGTTCCTTAATCTGATAAGGGTTTTGTCTTTCATCTGATTTTATTAAATAATGTTTTGGCCCAACAGAGTGACTCACTCCAGTGAGTTGCTAAGGAATGTGGACGTGCACACATGCCTAAACATGTCGAGACTAAACCCACGGAAAAAGAACATGTTGGTATAAAAGTAACTCATGAGTCATCCTACGGAGAAATAGCTAACTGAGAATGCTGCCAAAACTACAGTACTTCCCCCCACTTGCAGTCAAGCAAAACTTAAGTTTCACTGGAACACCATACATAGGCTACACAAGAAAGTTTGAGATGTGTAATGCTGGACACTAAACAAATGCACACCTTTACATCTTCACATACTTTAATTAAAACTGTAATATTGCATAACATATACAGAAGCGGCTAAATAGTAGAAACAAAAAAACTTTTTGAGACATTTCCAAAACAATATGCACAAACAACAAACAAAACAGCAATTGCATTGCATTAATTACATAACATCATTAATTATCATGTTGTTATGTTATTTTATCAAAATGATCCTTGAAGTGCATTTCTTATTTCCAAATGTCCTCATGTTTCCAGGGGTTTAAACCAAACTAGGTTGTGTGAATATATCAAAAGCATTTGCAAATTGTTTAAATATATATCTGGATTACTTGTAACAGATTTAAGAAGAGAATTTCATTCAATCTGAAAAAGTGCCAAAGTCACTAAAAAGGAAATACAATTAATTAGTGTTAGACAGGTAAACCTGTTTGACAATCTCATCTTTACAGAGATGACATTTAAATTAATGCAACTGTGAGCTTGCCAAATCTGTGGGACGGAGAGAAATTTCAGGAAAATAAAGTAATTTCTGCCTAAGCTTGGTGTTGCCTGTCCAAGAGCTGTGGCCCACATGGTTCTTGCCTACCCTATTACTATCAGTGTTGTTAAAGTGACACTGGTGACAAATGGTTTCCAGTAATTGAGTCCAGGTCTTGTCCGGTAAGATGTTGAGACATGTAAGGACTGTGACATCCTGCCTGGCTGTCTAATGTATGGCTCTAAATTAAATCTGACTTTTGACATTGGGGGGTGGGTATTTTTTTAGAGAAACAATAGCCAATTGTCTGTCTCGAAAATGAATTGGCCTCAGTGGTAAATGCTTAGTAGTTTCTATTGATTACATGATGTCCCTGCCATCAATGATGTCACATTCTGAGTCAACTAAATGTAACATAGACAGTATATATAAGAGAACACTCACAAGAAGTTAGCCAAATGGATAAAGGATTCAGTGTAAAGAGGGGTCAAAAGAGCTAAGCTGTAAGAATCTCCACAGACGATGTAAACAGAGAAAATTACTGATTTGTATCAGAATTTTAACCTGTGTGCCACTACCACATAGGCCCACGTTATCCTTTAGCTTTCGAATAAAGGGTTCAATGTAAAGAGGAGTCAAAAGAGCTAAGCTGTAAGAATCTCCACAGACGATGTAAACAAAGAAAATTACTGATTTGTACCAGAAATTTAACCTGTGTGCCACTGCACATAGGCCCACGTTATCCTTTAGCTTTCGAATTGGCTCCACGTGCACTTAAAATTTGAAATCAACAACCGTTTGGGGGCAGCATACACATTACAGTTGTCGCGCCTTGCGCAAAAGCTGTCTGGAAGGTAAGACAATTTAGCTTGCAAGATACTACACACGTTTAAACATATTAGCGTTGTCTTCACGGTGCATTTTTTCATACTGCTGACAATTTTAGTTTGCTAAATGTGTTAATTCATACCAATGTTCAATGTTCGAGACATACTTGAAGGTTTCATTTCATGCAATGTGGTAAGGCCTTGAAGCATCGGGTTTTCCTGAAAGCAAGGTCCCAGGAAATCTGCCACCCTGCCGCTAAATCACTTTAGCAGGTTAACTTGCTATAAACACAAATAGTCGTAATCTGCACAAAGATTAACTCCATGCAAGAGTAAGGAGTCAACTGGTAATGATGTGATTCTATGTTTAGCGATAAACTAGAAAAAAAGTTATTACTTAATTTTGTTAATAGGTCGGTAGTATGGGCTGGCGGGCTAGGATATCTATCTCCAGATAACATGCAGAAAGTTCTTGCAGTAGTCGCACAGAAAGGTATACATAGCCTACTAACGAGATATTATTTGGACAAATACAAGTTAGGTACAAGTTTTTACATTAATTACGTTAAACATTACGTTAATAAACAGCACTGCATGCATTTCAAAAAATGGTTCCACTACTGACTTCCTTCCTATTTCGGAATCCCGTGATTGTAGTTAGTCCTAATGTATTACCAACTATATGGTTTTATCTTGAATCTGGCTAAGACAACTTGGATACAATGCCTTTCCATCTTAACAGTGGTGTGTATGTCGACAAGCTAGCTTTATTTCTGGAATTTGTATCCATGGGTTAGACAACATGAACAAAAGTCTGTTGATAATATTTACCTAACAACTTTACGCGGTGTATCACAATTTTGGCAACGTTTGAACTGTCATGTCAGATTGTTTTTAAACGAGTGTATTCTTTAGATTCAAGCACAGATGGTCGCTTAGCTCCTTTGCATGTCTGGAAATAACTAATGTTAATTCATCAGTTTCTGTAGAGCATCTTCTTAGCGGTCAACCAAATATCCAACATTAGTCCAAAATGTCCGACATGTCAGCTGTTGAGAAGGACTTGCCCGTGTTTTGTTTAGAGAAGCGGTCAGATAGACGCCCTGTCCTTGTCAGTCAAAACACATATTAATCGTTACACAATAAAACTGCACGCGTCGGTGTTGCTGGACTGGGACATGCCCGGGCATGTACGGCAGGGCAGCTCTCTTGAGCAGCGAGGGTGCGTAACCACTTCCCGGCCGCTAGGTGAGTCAGCGTCGGGCGCACAGTCACGCTTTGAAATGTCAATGCAACCAACCCCGACGCCGAAGCGCCCAATAGCATCAACAGTACACTAGATTCTAGCCCTGACATGTCTCTCCGAGTCTATTTAAACGTGGAGCCGGCAGAAGTGTGGTTCCCACTGCAAGCCCAGCCCAGCCGAGCTGACAGCACTTTATGTATAGTTATATCTTTATTTATGTTGTATGTATTATAGCAACTAAAATTATATTTATTTAGGTAAGTGAGTTAAATGGAACTGTGTATTCTACCTTGCCTATTTCACTGGTTTGGGGTGAATATTATGTGTGTTGTATTTATAATGTGTACTTCTCTTTTCTACAGCTTATCAAATAATGGCAGAAAACTGTTTAAGCAGTAGCCAAGTCAACACTGCTGACAATGAAAAGTTGGTGAGTAATAAAAAATGTCTTTGAAACTGAATTTCTGCTGTCATTTTTGTTGCAAACAAAGAATTGATGTAAAATAATAATAATTAGAAAAAAATCCTTGTATGCGTTTTTAGGTTCGACCAAATGTGCAGTTGCAGACCCTGCTCCGACAAGCAGGTGCAGAACAGGACGTTTTCACCCTAAAAGAGGTGAGTCTGAGGATAAGTGCAGCTAATCTGGAATTAATGCCAACCAGGAGAAACCCTAAGCTCTGCACTCACTCCTATGTGAGCACTGTTGCTTCAGAATTTAGTGTCCTGCATCTTTTTTTCCTAAATATTATGTAGTTTTTTGGAATTGAACTGTGGTTGTCTTGTTAAAAAAACGTTCAGTTTTCAGTTTTGAAGTGGATTTAACACTTTAACACATAATTACAGTAATTACATAATTTAACACACAATTTTGGTGAGTGGAATCCCTTGCGTTAGTAAAAGACCACTGACTGAATATGGGCGAGGTGTCCTTTTCTGACTTTCAGGTTAAAAATAAGCCCTTCTCGTGTTTCAGTGACGATGGCTGAGGGTTGTTTGTGTTGTCAAACCAGTCTCATATCTGCATTTTTTCTGTGGTGTGATGATTATGCATTAGGACTACCCAAGCTTGCCCAGGCAGAACTTTGTGTAATTTGCAGTAGTGTCTTTTAAACATGACACAGCAGCAGCGTCACTTAGCACTTTCAGCAGTTTCAGCCCATGTACCCATATGTGGACTAGTACCTAACTCGTCAGACTGTTGAATATATTTGAATAGAGAGCAGATGGTTTTCCTAATGGCTTGTGTGCTTAAGTGAAGCTGGGCTGAGTTCCTGAGGAAGCATTAGTCATCCCAAGCCACAGTAGATACGTGGACTACGGGCTGTAGAGCCACAGACAGTATGTGGAATGTCTTACTCATCTGTAACCAGCTCTGTTCCCCACATTAGACTGACAAGAAGCTAATAACGGCTGTAATTGCCTGGTTCAGAATTGGTTACTGGTTGTTGTATTTGTGGGTTTTGTGCTAGTGCGTGCAGCATGACTTGGATTTGGCTTTCAAGGCTGCTGGAACACTGTAATTTCCTGTTGGGAAGATTAAAGTATACCTGTCTTGTCTACTAACAGTAATTGGCTGATTTATAATGGGTTATAAGTGCTTCGTGTTCCTGTTTTCAGGCATTTAACAAGCTCAAAGTCAGCTTTGTTCTCAATTCTGCCATATGTGCAGGACAAATGGAGAATTTGGAAATATGATACTCTCAGACCCTCAATGCAGCAACAAAGAAGTAAACATGTAGTGTTTGTTGTTTGCTTTCAGGTGATGGTTTACCTGTTTGTTTGTTTGTTTGTTTGTTTTCAGGTGATGGTTTACCTGGGCAAGTACATCATGAGCAAGCAGCTGTATGACCAGCAGCAGCAGTACATAGTGCACTGTGGAGGGGACGCGCTCGGAGCCGTGCTGGGCGTCGACACTTTCTCCGTCAAAGAGCCACGGTACTAACACACACACAGAAACACTAGCTCTGTGAACATAGACCCCCCCCCCCTCCCCCCCCCACACACACACACAGAAACACTAGCTCTGTGAACATAGAATACCCCCCCTCTCCCCCACACACACCGCTTTTAGTAATATAGCAGTGATCATGCACACCCACACACACATGCATGCACGTACCGCGCACACACACACACACACACACACACACACACAGTGTGTGTTGGTAACAGGGAACAGCTGGGCTGATAAACCCCTAGGGATATTTGGGGTGGGTGGGGTGAAGCGTAGCTGGAGCACAGGTGTGTGTGCTCTATGCACACAGCTGTGATTCTGCTCCATGCCTGTGCCCCTGCCCCAGACACTCCTTCATCTTGCATGCGTTGCATGCAGCTCCGTGAGGTATGGTTGTAAACAAAAGTGTTTTAAAAGCTGGTTTGCTGGTTTTGGTGGTTTAAGTGATCCTAGGTTTATTTAACCCAGAAGTTGCCGTAAACCTGAGAGAAGAAGAGCCTGTTGGTATTTGCATAGCACAGAGTATGAAGCCCATTGGCTCTTCTACTGACAGGTTTACAACTGAAAGTGTTTTTTAAGCATTGAGCTGGTGTGCCCATGTTTGCTGTCTGTTTTTTGTTTTTCTCTTTTGCTGCTTATCTGTTGTCACTTGCAGGAAGCTCCGATAAGCAAATGAGTATTCAGAGTGAAACTGAAACGGCTCCCAATGTTCTAACTTGAACTGTTAATTTGCCTTTCAGAATACTCTTTGCAATGGTCACCAAAAACCTAACTGCAGTGAGACACCCAGTTACAACAGGTACAAACACCTTCAGTATTTCTCCTTCAGTTTGTAATCGATATATTTAATAGATTTCTGGCATACTTGTACTTGCATGTGCTGTACTTTGCATGTAGTTGCTTTATATCGTCCTGAAGTTTGGTGGTAATTTGACAGTGCGCTGAATTATGGGAGTGCCTGTAGTGATGTCTTTCTCCTCCTCTCTATCTAGAATCGCAACCTGCATCCTCTCAATCCTACAGCCAAAGTGAACCAGAGAGAATATCGGAGGTAAACAAATTTATCTGTTGAGGGAGAATGTTTACATGAAATCTTAAGTTTTGCTTTTGTTGAAAGTTGACCTTGTCAAAGTGTGCCTCATTTTGTGTGTGGGGGTTGAATGGTGAAATGCTGTGACTATTTTTCTTTCTTAGTATGATGATCTTACTTGGGTGGGAGTTCAAAGAAAACTATTATTTTTATAATGCTTAAATTATTTAAAGTTCATATCAAGAACCATGTGAATGTGCTACTAGCTGAAGTGCCTCTTCATAGGTTGCATGTTGTGCTTCTGTGGTTTGATGTCTTTAAATAGTATCCTTTTTTTTTTTTTCTAGGACTCAGACTCTAATGCAACTACCTCATCACGCAGGAGAAGACGAAGCAGTGATCCTAGTGAGAACACACACATACCATGCATGCACACACACACACACACACACACACACACACACACACACACACATATATATATATATATATATATATATATATATATATATATATATATATATATATATATACACACACTAGGGTGACCACCTCCAAACAGACAAAATGTGGGACAACTAGCAAGTCTGAGTGGGACAGCGTGTGACAGGTGGTCATTGTAACACACACACACACACTCAAAAGTACAAGCACACACTTAGCCCCTTAGGGTGGTAACACAAGTGGCACTTTTAAGGGCAGTGTTCCCTAGCAACAGCATGATGGGCTCCTGAAGTTCTGATTGGATGCTCGTGATAAGTTGCCTGCTGAAGAAATAAAGTTCCTCTGATTAAAATGTGCTGCCTTATATTAGTAGAAAGTGGGCAAGTGATGCCCACAGCATCACTCAAAACTTTGCCCTGAGTGTCTTTATCTTCAGTTATTCTCTTCTAAACCCACAGTGCTTACAGACATCACTTAGGTTAGACGCAAGTATGGTACATCACTGTCCCGGAATCAATTATAGACCCAAGTTATGGAACTGAACTGTCCACTTTGTGTTGGTCAATGCAAACTTGCCAATCCTACTGTTGGCTCTCCATTTGCTCTGCTCTAGAATATCTAAAGGCAGTCAGCTTGTAATGCGCATAGAATAGAAATATGAGCACACAATATTCAAAAAGAACCACAGCTGATTTGGCTTGTTAAAAAGTTATTTGGATTGTAAACCATGAGGTGCACATGACAGTCCATAGATACTTTTACTCAAGAAAAAAAAGTGTTGTGGCACTTTTAAATAGTTTTATTGACGTTCTGATGGTGCCATGATACTTCTTTTTCTTGTGAAAAAGTGGAACAGGAAACCCAGATGGGGACATCCTGCCTCAACTCTTCTTTCTTTAAACATCCATATTTGGGGGGGCAGGAAACCCCTGGCTCTTGTGCTCATCATGACGTTGGCACAGTGCCTCTGGAGAAGTTGTTGCTACTCCTGCCACATGGCTCGCCACAATTAGTCTTTAAGGACACTTTGCTCTGGGGGCAGAGCGGAGCGTGTTCAGATGACTGCCTCCCACAATGGAGCCCTTTCTGAGGCCCAGAAGCGCACACAATGACAACACTGTTCCGCACAAAGACGGGTGATCATGCCTCCACCACAGCAGCAGCAGTTATTTACCGATGGGCATCGCTGAAAACGGGTTGTTGCTTTTAAATAAAAAACTGGAACCCCAGGCAGGCTCCGGGCCATAGCAATCAGTGACACACTACATCTTTCATGGCACAGTTGTTCAGAATATGAACAGGAGCTCGAAGGCTCGTATGATGAGATTTGACCCGTTAAGAAAAGGAAAAGTAATATATAGGCTGCAGCTTAATCGGAGCCTGTGCGACTTACAGAAAGGGTAATGGTGGTAGATTTTTGTGAAGTCATCATTGAGCACACAGGAGACCTAAATCAGTGAAGGTGATTGTACAGTAGGCAATGTTAAGTAATCATGGTCGACATACTCATCTTTTAAAATCAGACTTTTTTTTTTTGTTGTTTCTTTCTTTCCTTCCTTTCTTCCGTCTGCAGCGGGGTCTACCACAGAGGACGAGCCGCAGGAAAGGCGAAAGCGACACAAGTCGGACAGCCTCTCCCTGACGTTTGACGACAGCCTGTCGTGGTGTGTGATTGGAGGTCTCCGCGGCAACAGGAGGAGCAGCGAGTCTTCGGACTCCCACAGTAACACTGTGAGTGTTCTTATACCACGTTGTTAACGTGTGTATGTGTGTATATATATACATCTCGTGTGTGCACATGTGTGGGTGTATTAAGGCATAAATGTATATATAAACAGGGTACTGACCAGCATCTCTCTCTCTCTCTCCTTGCAGGAAGTAGGTGCCTCTAATACTAACGACGACTCAGACGAGAGCCTGAGCGAGCACTCCGACTCGGACAACTTCAGTGTGGAGTTCGAGGTGGAGTCCATCGACTCGGACGCCTACAGCGAGCACGATGAGGCTTCCGTGTCCGGCGAGGACGAGGTCTCATACCGCACCTCACCTCACTGCACCTCACTCCTCCCACCCTTCAGATCTGAGTTCCTGTCTGGCTGCCTTTCCCCACACCACACGCCCAGTCTCACTCTCCCCCCATCTCTCTCTCTCCCTCCCTCCATCTCTCTCTCCTTGCACAGGTCTACGAGGTCACCATCTTCGAAGCCGAGGATGAGGACTCTTTTGATGAGGACACCGAGATCTCAGAAGCTGTACGTCTAATTTCCAATATAACATGTCTTCTGTTCGTGATCTTATGAACTTGAGTTATGAATTAAGGCTTATGAGTCTTCATTTTTCACATTGGTTGTGTATGCAACCTGAGTTTTGTTTTCGACAGGATAATAATAATAATAATAATAATAACAACAACAATAAAATATACCTAATAATAACAATAATAATTAACGATGATGATGATAATAATAATAATAATAATAATAATAATAATAATAAGATGTAAATGTTCTGCATCAGGATTACTGGAATTGCCCCAAATGCGAGGAGCTGAATCCACCCCTCCCCCGCAACTGCAGGCGCTGCTGGATGCTCCGTGATGATTGGCTCCCCAAAGGCGACGATGTCGCCACGCCAACCCCCGACGCCAACGCCCCCTCCTCCGACGACAAGCCCCTCCCCTCCAAACTCCCCCTGGCGGACTCCGAGGAGGGTCTGGACGTGCCCGATGGCAAGCGAACCGCCACGCCCCGCTCTCCGCCCGCCAAGGAGGAGGATGACCCCTCGTCCAGCGCGGTGGCGTCGCCGGTGTCCTGTCTCCCGGACTCCCAGAGCTCGGCCTGCTCCTCGCAGCCCTCCACGTCCTCCTCCTCCACCGCCTGCGGCAGCGGCAGGGTGTCCTCCAGCCAGGAGGAGGCGCCAGAGCTGGAGCGCTTCAACAGCGCGGAGGCCTGCCTGCCCGCCAGCTGCCTGGAGCCCTGCGTCATCTGCCAGAGCCGGCCCAAGAACGGCTGCATCGTGCACGGCCGCACGGGACACCTCATGGCCTGCTACACCTGCGCCAAGAAGCTCAAGAACCGCAACAAGCTCTGCCCCGTCTGCCGGGAGCCCATTCAGTCAGTTGTGCTCACCTACGTCAGCTGAGACGCGCACACACACACACACACACACGTACATACATACACACACACACATACATACACGCACGCACGCACACACACTTTCCCACCCACACCCTTTACAACTTACCTCTTGTGCACAATTGTATATAGTTCTACCTTGATTGTTTTTCATATAAAATGATTAATTTTTGTTTGGAGGCTGTGTTCAAAGCCAACTAAGGACAATAAAGCGAGGTATTTGTGCTCACAAGATGTTGTTTTAAGGTATCTAAGAATTGTAACATTATTAAGAGGAGGGTTTGGTGAAAATGTTATCTAATTTTATTATAGGATTTATGTAAATGAATTATACACACAAATGACATAAATAATTTCCTAATGACTTAATTTAATAAACTAATGTAATGATTTGGCCTGACAATGGCAGATGCCAATGTTGTACAGTAGCTATGGAATACAATTGCCAGTTCTGGACTAGCAGCCTTAAGAGTGATGTTTAACACAGGAGTTCTAAGTTGGGTTTTTCCACAAGAACAAAAAACACACACTCTACCCAGCCGTAACTGTTGCTGACAAAATCGTGAAAGGTTGAAGGGCTTGAGTTGTGTGGTGCAGTCAATGTATCGGAGGCATGGGTGCAGATCCGATGTCAGCAATTGGGGGGGAACAAAAGTGTTTTTTTTTTTTTATGCCTCTGCCCACCAAAGGTATTTTTATTGGGGGGGCGTCAATTAATGTTTTTCAGAAATTGGGGGGGGGGGGGGGGGGGACATGCCCCGTCCCCCCCGGGATTTGCACCTCTGCTCTGAGTGGTGGGCTGTGTGGAAGGGTGCAGTGTTATTAGTCCTGCTGTGTGTGTGTGTGTTGGTAGAGTGCTGCGTCCGTCGTCATGAGAACCCTTGTCTGGTTGCTTGGAGCCCATTTTTCATTAGCCTCAGAGGAGATGCATGTCTCGGCCTGTCCTGTCTGGACCCCCCCTCGTAGCAACACACACACACACACACACAGTGCTCGCAAACAAGACATTACTGCTACTTACCCAAATCCTTTTCTCTGAGAGAACACTGAGCACTTTAGCTGTGGGGTTTCTGGAGAAGGCAAATGTAGCATAATGTCTGTGTATGAAGGGGACTTGGAGTGCTTTTCTCTCTGGTAGCGTTCATTGTTTTTCACCATGTAGTAGGGATTTTATGGTGATAGTTTTTTTTTTAATGGTATGCAGGCTCTGATGCACAAAGTAGCAACAGTATAAATGCAGCACACTCCCCCCACCATTTTTGTTTTTCTTTTCCTCCTTTGTTTTATGAGTAAAAAATTTGGAGTGGGCTTTGGAAGAAAATCTGTCATGTGGTCTTTCTCATGCATATCACTAGGGTTTGTTGTGCTGGTTTGTAGGTTAAGGGTTAAGTACTGTAGTTTAAAATATGAGTTTGAATATTGCTTTGTTTGGAAGGCAGTGCGTTCTTGCTCTGACATGGGTGGCCAACAATAACAAGAAAGACGTATTTATTGTTAATGGCATTGCATCTGATTTTCATAAATGTCTCCATGTATTGAATGTAGTCATGTGAAATGTAGAAACTCGGTCTGTTAACATGCACTGAACAGTTTTCTCTCAAGAATTCTGCATAGTAAAAATGATTTACTGTTTAAATTGTCATTGTTGAGCTTTTGTGGCTCTCACTAAAGTGGAGTTTCTCTTGTTTTTTTTTTTCTTTCGGAAAAAAAAAAGATGTAATAGTTTTGTCGTAAAAGTAAAGGAATGCATTTAGCATCTTGGAATTCCTGGGTAAATACTACACTGCAGTAAAAACAGACCCTCTACCAAGTGGCAGGCTTCAAAATGTCCGTTCAATTTTAGTTTCAGTTTTTCAAGATAATGTATCTAATCTAAACTCGCCATCTAGTAGACTGAAGTAATCAGTGGTCCGGACCATTAGGAAGTCAGTTCTTGATTCTTTATCTTTCATAATTCTGCTGATTTAAACGTTTTTCTGTGTCTTCTGTTAGTGTTTGAGTTACAGACCGCCCACTAGTGCAGGTAATGGTGGTTTTGACTTGTTACAGCATGGTATCACTGCAAGACTGCTAACGTGTGTAGCTGGTAAGCAATATGCCACATGAGGAAACCATGGTGGTGTTTCCAATGAGATATTTCTAAAATTTCTGATGTTGGCTTTTTTTTTTTTTTTTTTAATTCACAGGCAGAGAGAGGAATGAGGGTGACCATCAGATGATGCTTTCCCATCTTAATCCCTTCACGGACTCAGGACACACAGATGATACATCATGCATAGTGTAACGTGAAGGACAGCCTGTACACCCTTCACTTCATAAGGTCACAGACTGAGAGCCTTTACATACACAACTAAAATATCAACCCAACACTTGTTTTTGCATAAGCAAATTTTTTTTTCCATTTTTTATAAGCTGAACTCAAAAGATCTAAAACATTTTCTATGTACACCAAAGGCCTGTTGCCTATCCCTATTCATGAATTAAAGAAGTGTACATAAATAAGGCATAACTGCAGTTGGTTAAAGTGAACTGCTTATTGGATATCTCAAGCATCATTACCGGATGAAGGCTCTTCAGTGTCTCGACTCATTAGGAGCATGGAGATCATAGCTTGGCAAATCTATATTGACTTCCTCCTGTATGGCCTTAATGCAACTAGTTCCAATGTCAGACCTGCCCAAATACAATGCAATGCTGAACTAACTTGATCCAGTGCTTTAATCAGTTTCAGAGGCATCAGTTGACGGTCTACTAACAAAGACATCCCGACACCTGCCAGTACCACGCTGCACACACTGGGGGAGCCAAGTGATGACTGGTGGTTGGGACGGCAACAGGAATGTGTGATGATAACATCTTCATCAGGTGGGGAACTTCCGAACACTCCGACAGGACACCGGTCTCTGTCTAAGACATCTTAATGCTACAGCACCTTACCTCTGTGTGTGTGTGTTTCTCTCAACCTTACAATGTCTGCACG
The DNA here is from genome assembly GCA_027475355.1 of Coilia nasus. Lineage (NCBI taxonomy): Eukaryota > Metazoa > Chordata > Actinopteri > Clupeiformes > Engraulidae > Coilia > Coilia nasus. The sequence continues at coordinate 5,994,604 of CM050220.1, read as the reverse complement.
CTTTAAAGCAACTAAATATATTTTTTTCAACCTTAAAATATTGTTTCTAAAATCGTTTCACTGGTTCATGAACTTGTTACAGGATGAAAGGCACTTCTGAATTAGCTTTGCCGCCCTACGTGGGCTAATGATACTAAAGAAGTTTGGAGAAGCGGAGCATTTCCCTGTACTATAGTTTGAATGAGAGACAATTCCACTCCCAACCTGTAGGGCAACTGAAGATCAAAACTACTTGGTGTTGCTTTAACAGAGCACGTGTATGGGTTATTTGTGACTAGCTCACAGGTGTGAAGAAAGACACGAGGGTTGTGGACATACACTGTAGGCTCTGCCAAGAGGTTACATACACACAATGTTCTCCGTTTTCCATGCTGAAGGATCACGGTTTTGTAGCGAATGAACTGGGTCACTGTAGATGTAAGGGATAGTATACAGTAGATGTGTAAATGATTTTCATATCTCACACACAAACACCACACACATTTTTCATTTTTTTGTCTGATTTTATTGTCAGAGGCACAACTGCAACATAGCTGTAAACACGAGCTATGGGATGAGGTAGAAGAGTGGATGATTACCGGTACTGAGAGTGTTTGATAACCTGCACTTGGTTGTGTGTTGTTGTTTATTTGGCCCATGTGTAGAGTACAGTGCACGCATGCTCCCTGGATTGTCCTTAGCAAGGGTGCTGTGAAATATGGCCGACCGACACACTGGTTTAACTCACAAATGGTAAAATGTCTTTTGCGAACAGGGCATGGACGCCTGGGAGCATTAAAGAACAATTAGCAGTGTATTTTACCACATTTAGGTTTTATGTCAACATTTCAAACAGTGTGTGTGTGTGTTGTGGGGGCGGGGGGTTGAAATTCAACCAAATTTGGTACAGGAAGTGCCAAATACACACTACATAAGTAAGTAAGCAAGCACAAGCATGGTTCCTCTGCTCTGTTCTTTCAGTCGGCACTCAGAGATGTTCCACCCATCTGTGTACCTCTGATGGTAGGCATAAGGGGTGAAAACAAGCATACCTGGCAACCCTCACAATATGTATGCCCTTACAAGCACTCATAGGCCTACACGTAAAACACACTGCCAAAGTTGTATACAATCAGCATCTTTTCACCATGTTAGGATAAGCTTGGCGTTCTAGCTGTATTTTCTCAGAAGAAAAATATTAAGCATCCTGTTATTTACCAATTTAAATATCAGCCACAGGTCACAAATAACATACTGCCAGAGCAAAGGGCATTCTGAAAAACAGTATTAAGCCCCCCTTCAGCATTTTGACAGGACAAACTACATCTTGCCACCTGGTGTTTGCATGGAAGTGTGTTCACTACTAAGACTTCGACTATCGGGGGATTTGATGAAAGCATGATCTCTTCATCTCTACAAAGCCAAAAGGCAGTAATGACACATTTTGTCAAAACTGTGTCCTAAAAGTGTAGAATGTAAATTGACTTTTCTCTTGTGACTAAATCTCTTGCCTCTTCCTGTTAAAGGAGAACTTCGGTGTAAAATGAAAATTGGCATGTTAAAACATCATACCGAGTTGGTATGTGTACTGAGGAGCAAAATTGATTTAGCCTGTTGCATTCGGAGTTTAACTATTTTTTATCGTTTGTCCCAGAAGGCTAACAATGGAAGTGGTAGGTGCCATAGACAAAGCATGATGACTACGCTATTTTTAAACCATTAAAACAGCTCGAAGAAACTCCACACTCCGTCGGTAGTACAACAAAGGCCCTGACTTTAAAAACGAGGCACTGAGAACTTTGTAAGTGTACACAACATTTATTAATAAAACAGTTTTGACAAGCAGTACCTTGCTGTAGTTTCTCGTCGCCGCCATGATGAAAGTCCAAACAAGTCAATTGTACCACCTCTCCTCCTATTCTTCCTGCTGGTTCGTGTTCGTCAATCGACTGGTGCGGACGTTCATCATGGCGGCGACGAGAAACTACAGCAAGGTACTGCCTGTCAAAACTGTTTTATTAATAAATGTTGCGTACACTTACAAAGTTCTCAGTGCCTCGTTTTTAATGTCAGGGCCTTTGTTGTACTACCGATGGAGTGTGGAGTTTCTTCAAACTGTTTTAATGGTTTAAAAATAGCGTAGTCATCATGCTTTGTCTATGGCACCTACCACTTCCATTGTTAGCCTTCTGGGACAAACGATAAAAAATAGTTAAATTCCGAATGCAACAGGCTAAATCAATTTTGCTCCTCAGTACACATACCAACTCGGTATGATGTTTTAACATGCAAATTTTCATTTTACACCGAAGTTCTCCTTTAAGAAAGTGCATAAAAGCATCACCACTATTGTAGCTCCGACATGTTGGACTGGGCAGTATGACTACTTTAAAGGCCTTTTCCCCAGTATTTCCTGCACATTGCCTATGTAGGGCAGTCTTCATCCACTGTCATAAGGACGGTGGGGTTTTGGGGATAAAAATAACATGATCCAGGTTCAGTGACTACACAGCAACTACACAGTGTTTGGTGCTGTCTGTGTCAAGGCTACGACAGGGGGACATAAGATTCCACTGTTTGGAGTGTGTCCTTTTCAAACTGCCTCTTGTTTAGTCATAGGAGCTTAGTTGTAAGCAACTGGACTTCTTTTTGGAGCTTGCAGACATTTCACCTTTCATCCAAAAAGTTTCTAAAGTTCTGGCTTCTTCACATCCAGAACTAAAGTCTTTTGGATGAACGGTGAAATGTCCTCAAGCTCCAAAACAGAAATCCACTAGCTTACAACTTAGCTCCTTTGACTACCATGACCTGGAAGAATGAGAATCTTCACAGGCATACTGCCTCTTGTTTGGTTATATAGACAGAGTATGGACCACTTGAAAATGCATTTTAGACATCTCAAAGGCCATTTAGCACCCAAGAGCTCCCCCTAGTGGATACATACAGACATGGTGATATAACTGATTTCATCACTAGGCTTATGTGTGTCACACAAGGCAAGTGGTGTGTGTGTGTGTGTGTGTGTGTGTGTGTGTGTGTGTGTGTGTGTGTGTGTGTGTGTGCGCGCGTTGTGGCATTACACCTCATATGTTCCAAGGGAGCTGATATTTTGGAATGTGTGGGACTTGTTTTCTGAACACGGTTCAAATCAAAGCGCATTCCTCTGAAATACCTCCATGATAAATGTGGTTGTTTAGGAGTGATAAAGGACCTTGGAGCAGCTTTGGCATCCAGCTGATGGGCGAGAGAGGAGTCTCCGCTCTCTCCCTCCTGAGTGTTCCTTTTTTTTTTTCATTTTTGTTTGGGTTTTCTCCGCCGCGATGTCTTAACACTGATCCATATCCCCGAGTCAAGTGTCGTGTTTATGTTTAGGCGACAGCTCCTTATCAGGACACGCGCGATAAGAAAGGCTTTGGATCACTTAAGCACAGAAACCGTGTGCTGTGTCTGCTACGGTCATATCAACCGTAAATCCGAAAAGCCACTGTTTGCGTGAGCATTCGCAGATGAAAGTTTATCTCTTAACTGCAGAGCAAGGTTAGTTTTTTTTTCCTCCTTTTAATCTTTTTTTTTTCCTCTTGAGGCACTTAGAAATCCTCTCAGTCCTCTATCCTGGGCTCACACATGCTTGGGTAATGTGAGCCCAATGCAGATGTATGTGTAATCTGAACATTTGCAAATAAAATAAAACTAAAACATTCAGAGATTAGAATGGTTTGGGTGGCTTTGCAAGAAGGGCAAATGGTGAGTGTCCATTACAAAAACAAAACAAAAGTACAATAAAAAGTAAAGTCCTTAAAAAGTCCTTCGATTCTTCTCATAGTAGCATTGAAACATACAGGAGGGGCAGAAGGAATGTAACGACAGCTGTGAACTGCAGGGCGGCGCTGTCGTTCAGCGGCGGGTCCACCCGAGGCGAGCAGGGCTGGGTGGGTGTGACGGGGGTGCTTGCGTTCACGCTGCGCTGAAGTTGGAAGTCGTGCATTAACGCAGAGAAGTTTTCCGGACCGTAGGGAACAGCCAGGGTCTCCACAAGCGTCTCGTGTCCTGGATAGGTCACCTGTGTGGAGACAAAACCTTATTTAAGTTCCTGACTACATGCGGTACATTCTGAAACATTTCCTGCCGTTTAGGGATACTTCCTGGTTAGTGTTAAATTAACACTTTCAATTTGTGAAATAACCCTGACTATGGACACCATTTAAGTCCGAAAGGGTTAACATTAAACTTTGGAAGTTACAATCAACTCCCATATTTTCAACCCTTAAATTTTAACACTCCAATTCTTGCTGTGTAATGCCAAGGTTGCAGAGCTGATTGTTGGAACAAATACTAAGAAAGTTCATAAGGGTAGAAGCAGGCTTCACTCAGACAACTCAAACATACTTTTAGAGTGCTGGCCAAACATCAAGACAGTTGAAAATCAGGAGAACAAGCTGTACTATGCGTATACTAAATTTGTTACAATTATAATACATTATTAAATATATTAATATTATTAAAAATAATAATGTTAATATATTTTGTATGTGAATATTGTGGCCTCCTCCACCTGTTTTTCAATGGAACAAATGCTGACAGTGCCACTTCATACCCACTATTCAGGCCGTGGGTAGTCAGTCCACCCAACACCCCACGACACCTGACTTCAGCACCCCTGATGACACAGCAATGGGGGGGTGTGCTTCTGTGAGCGATGAACCCTGACATGAAACGGTGCTCTTAAGAGGGTACTTCTATGATAGTGTGACGCAAACGCAGACTGGGAAAGAGGTGATGGCACAAAAAAGAAGTGAACTTGCAAATGTGTGTACTGCGAGCCAAGTGCGCACACAAGTGCTGCGGAAATCTACAGATAATTCCTCCGTGTGTGTGTGTGTTTTTAGGGCTGGAAATCGGCACCAGCCAAATGCTGGTAAAATATAAAAGTGGCTGTTAGATTTCACACACAAAATAATGATTTGCTCTCGATCGGCTGGCGAATTTTACCATTACTTGTCCGTAGCTAGTAAAGGTTCACATTTTGTGAAGCCAATTTCCTGTCTGTGTTTCATGTCATGTTGTGTTGTATGGAGCCCTGGAGGGATATTGCACTGAGGAGGTCCAGTGTGGGAGCATGCATACATACAAGCAACATAAACACACAGCGTGTATTGCCCATGTGGTTTAGGAGGACACGTACAAAAACAAACAACCCCAAATACTTCATGGGCAGATTTATTGTAGTCAAAGAGAGGTCTTGGCTCTCACTGAGAAGAACACCAGAGTGTCCACTAGGGGGAGCTCTTTGAGAAAAATCACTCAACGTTGCATAGTATCTCTTGAAGTGATCTCTTAATTGTGGTCTGTAACCCGTTATCTTATACAGTCTATGCTGTAACCTGGCAGTCTGTCTTTCAGGCCCATGTAAGAACACACACACACACAATGCCAAAATCAGGGATAATCTACTTGCAAATGCAAATGTCCTTTTGTGTTGATGGACTGAGTTTAGACATTCAGAGAGGTCACAAAAGAAGCCAGTTTTACCAGCCATTTCTCTTCTCCTGTGACAAGGTTGTCAGAAAAAATTCCTCAAGCATCACTTACAGCACTGTAGCGCTTGGCCCTTTTATGTCTCCTAGGCTTACACGCACCTGCTACCCCTTACATTGGCCATTACTGCGACTATTTCACAGATCGTAAAGTTCCTCTGCTACGCTCAGCATGAAAAGACAGACTGACATTACACTGGCCCTTTTATGAGTACATGCTGATAGCCCTTCACCAATGTAACATTCTCCCTGTGCTGTGTGTAAGACCGAGGGCAGATAAAAGTCTGATCTCTGTATATATTACTCAAATACAGTACTTCTCCCTTCGCTCTTTATGCAGTCAACTCTCCACTTAAAACAAAAGCATTTTCATTCACTATAAACTTGCGATAGAATGAACTGAACGTTCTGTGTGCAGTGCCCAATGTACTGGGCCGATTTCTGTATTCATCTTCCCAGAGTCAGGCAACTTCCCGCTAGCATTGGGGTATTTTTACCCACAAATGTTCAGTGTTGATAGTTGTTTTTTTCCCCATAATTCCAGTGGGTAAAGCCTCAGAGGAGAAATGTGGAGCGCTTGCATAAGTCATGAGACAGAGTGGCAGCATCAGACTGGAAAAAAAAACACCAATCTGAGATCGTGTGGACCATTTAGAATGCAGGAAGTCTGCATAATTATTTGACTGCAAACATTCCTTTTCTCCTCTGCTTGCTTGTTTGCGTGTCTCAAGGAAGAAGAAGAAAAAAAAAACAGCTCTTTTATTTACCTCAACCCATGCTAAATGGAGCCACAGAGCACATAGGACGTCTGTGTCAGAGTAGCCAACTACAGACCACCCTCAAGGCCTACAACCAGCATTGGCAGGGGGCTCTTTGAAGACTCTAGGGCCTGCAATTGTATGCCTTAATAGGAACACATAGGACATCTGTCTCAGGGGACTGTGTTGGGACACTAGTATTTCATTATTATTATTATTATTATTATTATTATTTATTTATTTAAAAAAATATATTATTAAGGACCAAAATTGTACTCCATGATGTGCGTGTACAAACATGATGTGCGTGTAATACCGGCGATGCTTTTATGTACTTAATAACAAGAAGCAAGACATTTAGTCACAAGACAAACGAGGTGTCTAAGTCTAAACTCAATTTGACAAAATAAAGTTACAGCATTTTGGCTTTGTAGGGCAAGGTGGAGACAGCTAGACCAGCACTTGATTATTGCAAGATTGTATGTCTGCAATCTATGCCATGGCCCTCAAGTTAAACTCCTGAGCTTGACAGCCCTGGAATGTGGGCTCACAGTGTTGGCTGTGTCTGTAGTCTGTGGCACAGCCCTGAAGTTTCGGCCCACAGTGTTAGCTATTGCTTAGCATCGTGCTTGCTGATTTAACAAAGATTGCAGACGCACATACCATTTAAATTGCTAAATTAGTGTGTGTGTGTGGGGAGGGTGAGATGGTGGCAGAAGGAAGTCCAGGAAGGTTAAGGCGGTGAGTGCAGCACTTAATTATGCAAGGCTATGTGTCTGCAGTCTATGTCACTGGCTCTGAAGTTAAATCTTGATCTTGAAAGCCCTGGAATTTTGGCTGACAGTGTTGGCTCTTGCACTGCATTGCATTGTAACTGCGTACATTGAACTTGCTGATTTAAGAAGAATGCAGACACACACTGACCTCTGAAAAGAGCTGATTGTGAGGTGTGGTATTGTGGTGCGCGCGCACACACACACACACACACACACACGTACACACACACACACACACATACAGCTACCAGTCTTTCGCTGACTGAAAAAGGCCACATTCTGTCCTAGCAGTCCTCTTCAGGCAAACTGGATGCAAGCTTAATGTGACATGTAAACACAAGACTTAAGCTGATGACATCCATAGAACTAGTATCAGCCCAGTGTATTTAGCCAGACTATGTCCCCAGCAAAACCCAATCAAAAGAGCCAAACACCTCTACTCTACAGGCCAAAGCTAACCTGCTAAACCAGCCCCTCGTACTTCATTGCAGTTTGTACAGAGGGTCTGGCCGTGCTGTATTGAGAAACGATTTCCTCCTGGAGGTGTGGACTCTGCTGAAGTTTAAAAGTTGCTCCGCCTTTAATCAATCGCTAACGTCTGGTCGTGACATATGCAATTAGCCTGCCTACGCACTACAATTCAAATGTAGCACACAAAGTCGGCGTCATCGCTCACAAACACTCCGTCTGTTCTCTGATTGGCTAGGATTGACTTGTACCTAATACAGCAATGTCAGTGGCAGCATGGCTAGGCCCTCTGTACAAAATGAAATTAATTATGAGGGGCTGGTTTACCAGACTAGGCCAAAGCAACCATATGGCCATAATCCTAAAGGTCTGCGTTAGACACGCCATGATCTTACTGAGTTAATCTACCCCCAGAGCACCCTCAGGCCCAGGACTTAAGCATTCTCAAGGCTGCTCTCTCTTACAGGGGAGCCAGCTTCAAAGATGGCATGTTTGGGTTTTTGGGAATGTTTTCTTCTGAGTGGGCAGGTTTATTTTAACAGTTAAATACTAGCCAATCTGAGACCCATTTAGAGACCTTTATTTAGTCTGTGTGTGTGTGTACTGATTAGTTCTAAAGCCCTCTGAGTCTGTGAGTGATTCCCGCGGTTAAACATTTCATTACTCCGGACCGTTTCCTGGGTCAGATTGAATGGGAGAAAATGTGTGTGTGTGTGTGTGTGTGTGTGTGTGTGTGTGTGTGTGTGTGTGTGTGTGTGTGTGTGTGTGTGTGTCTGGCCGTGACCGTGAAGTGGGAGATTTTTCACGGTGCGCTCCAATCCACATTCCTCCACTGTTTATTTGCCAAATCCCCCAGCTGAGCTGTGTGTGTGTGTGTGTGTGTGAGCATGGGCAAAAACCATCCTGTGTGTGTGTCTGTGTCTGTGTGTGTGTGTGTCTGGGCCCAGGCAAAAACCATCCTGTGTGTGTGTGTGTGTGTCTGTGTGTCTGTGTGTCTGTGTGTGTGTGTCTGAGCCTGGGCAAAAACCATCCTGTGTGTATGTGTGTGTCTGAGCCTGGGCAAAAACCATCCTGTGTGTGTACACACACACACACACACACTAACACACACTGAGGGGAAGAGACAGCAGCACAGCGAGACTGCTCACAGACTCAGTGGACCTGAGCGATTACACACACACATACACACACACAAACACACACAAATACACAGACACACTTTGTCTCTGATCTTTCTGCTTCTGTCCACACAGATTGAGTCCTGGTCCTTTATCATGTAAATATTTACTGAATGGAATTTAAAATCCTCAAAGGGAGAGAGAGAGAAAGATAGAAAGAGAGAGAGATATTTCTCGTATCTGCTGTGTCTACTATAATCCTGTGCAAGCGAGGAGCACATTAAAAATGTCTCAGATTATAACTCCCTTGTATGTCTGTGAGGAGTTGATCTTCAAGGGTCATATTTATTTGCTCTCTCAAAATGCCATGAATGTGAAGCTTCCCTGAACTCAGACTAATCTATCCTCTATATTAACAGTTGTGTTCTGCAGATGGAAGCTGTTTTTCTTTTTAACTGTCTATTTATTTTCAAAGATTGCTCTTAAGTTTTCCACCTTAGAATGTTTTACAGTGTTATCATTATTGTACTTGGCTTTGGAGGAAAGTGTCTGCCAAATACTATAACTTTACTATAGTACTTTACTATACTGCCTTGCAAAGGCAGTAGCGACATATTTTGTCAAATTGAGTTAAGATTGGAAATTGACTTTATTGTCTCATGACAATCTTTTGGTTCTTGTTATTAAGAAAGTACACAAAGGCATTACCACTATTATAGGTACAGCCAGTATGCAGTATAGGCAGTATGATGATGTTAAAGGCATTTTTCTCAGTTTCTAGGTTCATGTAGTTACTGCACTTTGCCTTTTGTGGGGCAGAATAACTGTAACTATAACTGTGGCAGTAGCTGTAATTGTAACTGTAACCTTCATCAGTTGGCCAGCAGAGGGCGCTGTCTCACCTTGAAGGTGTAGTTGCCAGGCAGCAGCAGGCGGTAGTATTCTCCATGGGGGCCACTGCGGAAGGGACACAGGTTCTTGCGGCCCTCCACCTCCACCACCGCATCCTGCACGGGGACCCCCTCGCCGTCCAGCACCTGCCCCTTCACACCTGAGACAGCACACACAAGAGGCTGTTACGGTAGGATAAACCACACACACACATACAGTACAGACAGAAACACACACACACACACAGATAATAGAGACACACATACACACACACACACAGACTGCACGGGGACACCCTCGCTGTCCAGCACCTGCCCCTTCACACCTGACACAACGCACACACACAGGCCGTTACGGTAGGATAAACCACCACACAGACATAGTAGAGACACAAACACACACACACACACATAATAGAGACACACATACACACATAGATACACAAACACACACACACACACACACATAGTAGACACTTGCACACACACACACACAGTATAGACACAAACACAGGCGCGCGCACACACTCACTAAACATGTACACACATGCTCACCAGACTCACAGACATACACACACACACACACACACACAAACACATAGAGGACCTATAGCTAAGGGCGTAACAATGCTATTAGTTTGTAATGACTATACTAGTTTACTGCTTTGGCTAAGGTTACTAATGCCAAAGCTGTGAAGCTGTAAATTGGAACAAATGCAGACCACACAAAAAGATGCCAAACTAAAAAACAGGCTGTTCTCATACACAATTATCTATGTTGTAATACTCACTCACTCTGAAATATCAAGCATGTGATCTTCTGCGCATTTCTGGGCATTTCCTGGCTGCAAGTACCTATGACTTGGAGTTTCTTATCGACAGAAAGCTCACACTTGACGCATGAGGTGTCACAATAGCTTTTTAAATAAACTATTTTCCAAAGAGGGTTTGAAGGGTGTTTTTTTTAAGTATAAATAACTGGAAGGAAGACACACACACACACACACACACACATACACACACACACACACATTGGCCCCTGCATTGGTGTAATATGTTGCTAGATACAGAAGGAATCTGCCAGAACATATTAACCTTTCCATAACTAAAGTCAAAAGTGTGTGTGTTAAAGACAGTGAGACTCAGATTAAGTGGTTTACTACACAACTAAGAGGATAGCAGTAAAGGAAATGGTTTTTGACTATTAGTCAACAGAACTGGGGGGGGGGGCACTTTCCAGTCAGAGGATTTCAAACAAGCCCCTTGTTAACTGCCTAGTATGGGTTTAGAACTGTTGTTGACTGTGTATCTCATAGTATGGACTTAGAGATGTTGTTGACTGCCTATCTCATAGTGTGGGGTTAGAGCTGTTGTTGACTGCCTATGGCATAGTATGGAGTTAGAGATGTTGTTGACTGCCTATCTCACAGTATGGAGTTAGAGATGTTGTTGACTGCCTGTCTCATAGTGTGGGGTTAGAGCTGTTGTTGATTGCCTATGGCATAGTATGAGGTTGAAGTCAGCTAAAGTGTTGACTGCCGCTTCATTGGCCAGCATTCGTTGTGGTTTGGAGATGATCCCAGGATCACGGTGGGACTGCTGTGACCTAGGGTGTGGTCCTGCTGAGTGTGTGACACCAGCAAACACACACACACACACACACACACACACGCACATTGTGTAACAGAGTGTGTGTGCGAGAGCAGTGTGTCTAACTCCGTGTGTGTGTCTCAGTGTGTGTGAGAGAGCAGTATGAATGTGATGAGTCCCTGGAGAGCAGATTGAATGTCAAGTTTCAACTTTTTTGTTTGTTCAGTTTTTGGATCACTGGGTTCAAATTCTTTATATCAAGCAAGGCTATATATATATATATATATGTGTGTGTGTGTGTGTGTGTGTGTGTGTGTGTGCCTCTCTCAACATTTTTGCCTCTCTTTGCTGGCTACAAATACTTCATTTAACATTTCAGTTTCTATATATTTGTTCACTTTATGCTTGTGTGAGTTTCCCTTTGTTGGTAAATATCCAGACTAACTCTGATGGAAATGTAGCCTACACATTTTCCCACATGTGTGCAGGTTCCAGGGCATGAACTGACCAGTTGTTCACGGAAATTCTTTTGCCCGCCTGTTTTTGTGTGTGTGTGTGTGTGTGTGTGTAATCCAGTCACTGGTCTTTCATGAATGACTGGACAGCCCGTCATCCATAACTGTCTGAGGTCTCTGGCCAAGATTCTCACTCTAAACACCAATTACACACACTCTTCTGTCTGTCGGTTTCTAAACACCAATTACACACACTCTTCTGTCTGTCGGTTTCTAAACACCAATTACATAGACTTTTTTGCTATCTGTCTCTAAACAGCAATCACACAGAGTGAGCCTTCTGCTATCTGTCTCTAAACAGCAATCACACAGAGTGAGCCTTCTGCTATCTGTCTCTAAACAGCAATCACACAGAGTGAGCCTTCTGCTATCTGTCTCTGCCGAGGAAACAGGGCTGCGTGCCCAACCTCAGTGTTAGTAGTGTATCCTCTCACGTGTGGAGCAAAAACACACTGGCAGGAAATGAATGAGCCCAAAAAAATGACTGTGTGTGTGTGGTTCTAAAACAGAGAGTCCCGTGGTGCCATAAAGCTGTCTTAACTGACAGGCAAAATGATGGCTCCGGAAGTTTACTTATGATGCTTTGTCAGACGCCTGACCTAACTGACTGAATTAGTAGGCTATTTGAAACTCGTAAGGCCTTGTTTTAAATCACCCTGTCACCTCCCAAAGCCTTGATTGTTATTGCCGGAATACATGTTTTTGGCACCGTAGCATTGTTTACTATGAGGGGCCGTTTAAGACTTTATCTATTCTCACTCTCACATACATATATTCTCACTCACTCTCACATGCATACATTCTCCTCTCACATACATATATTCTCCTCTCACATACATACATTCTCCTCTCACATACATATATTCTCCTCTCACATACATACATTCTCCTCTTACATACATATATATTCTCCTCTCACATACATATATTATCCTCTCACATACATACATTTTCCTCTCACATATATATTCTCCTCTTACATACATACATTCTCCTCTCACATACATATATATTCTCCTCTCACATACATATATTATCCTCTCACATACATACATTTTCCTCTCACATGCATACATTCTCTTCTCACATGCATATATTCTCCTCTCACATATATATATTCTCCTCTCACATACACACATTCTCCTCTCACACACATACATTCTCCTCTCACATGCATATATTCTCCTCTCACATACATACATTCTCCTCTCACATGCATATATTCTCTTCTCACATACATATATTCTCCTTTCACAGGGGTATATCTTTCTTCTATTTTCCTAATTTTCTGTCAGCATGATGCTTTTGAGAGCCTTCAGAGTTACTTTTGTGGTTTTAGTTTTTCCTGAAGTTTTCAGGAAATACTTTGCAAACTTTGTGCAGGATATCATGATATCTTGTTCTTTCCCTCTCAGCATGATGCCTATGATTGCAAACCTGATCAGATCCTTTTTGTTAGCCTTCCCAACAAACTTCATGTTCATATTTTATTTAGATGTTAAACTATTAAAGTGTTGACGGACTGGCTCCTCTACCACCTGAGCCACCACCACCCCCTAAGATTTAACGATTTAAAGATTTACAAGATTTTATTAATTTAATAAAGTATAATTTATTAATAATAATTTATTATAATGTTGCGGTTAAAGGTTAATTAAAGGGTGGAGGTGTTTTTTTTTTACATCAAATGTGAATTAGGTCTACACCACTCTGGCTCCAAACCCTCGATGTAGGCCTAATAATGTAATTTAAATTACATAATTATATGTATGTGAGAGGAGAATGTATGTATGTGAGAGGGAGAATGTACGTATGTGAGAGGAGAATGTATGTATGTGAGAGGGAGAATGTATGTATGTGAGAGGAGAATGTACGTATGTGAGAGGGAGAATGTATGTATGTGAGAGGGAGAGAATAGTGGAAACGGAAGCAAGTATAGTTGAAAAGGAAGTGATCTCGCTGGCGCGAAACGCGCCTTGAATCGACACCTGAGTGACCACATGATTGGCATTGGGCCAGTAGGCTATGGACGAAGCTGGTAGAGCCACCCTAAATCAAGCCATCAGTGCTCTGAGGGGGATTTTATCCTCCCCTCAGCTGGCCAACATCTCCTCGTCTGCCAACCTCGTCTCGTCACCAGAAAGTTTGGGTGTTACGGTGGACAGAGAGATGTCCCGGCTCTTCCCGTCAGGAACCCCTGCTACGGCTGTGCCTCATTCCAGCCTCAGATATGACAGTCAGCGACACTTTGGCAATTTTACCAGAACAAGAAGAAAGCGGTGAGTATTAAAATCAAGTCGTTTTATTAAACATGTTATGTGGTGTTGTGAGTGAAATGCGTGTTGTGTGCTTGAACATAAGTTACATTTCCTGGATCTGGGGTTAGGGTTAGCTTACAGCAAGAAGGCTGGTGAGTTAAGCCGTGTTGAGGACATTCACTTCACATTCAATGCGATCAGATCATCTAGCTGAGTAAGAGACAAGAGAGTGAGGGACAGAGTGTTCCCCAGAGTCAATCCGCAACTATTTGTGATTATTTCAAGCCTAATAGTGTAAGTTGTTACAGTTTGGATTTTGAGAAAATTAGCTTTATTTCAGATCAGGCTGCAGCCTATGGTTGTTAGCGCGCCAACGCTAGCGAACTACACTAACATAATGTTTTAAACTGAAAGCTGTCACTTTAGTCACCAACACCTACCCAGATGCTATTACGAATATTAGCTGAAGTGGAGAAAGTAATATAACGTTGTAAGGTTACTGCAACATGTTAAATTCAAGGCGAGTCAATCACTGTTAGCATTCCCACATTGAACTGAAACAGTTCCAATGAGCTAGTTCGTTAGCTTGCTAGCTCGCTTTACAGGATCGCGCACTGAAATAGGAATAGTTGTCATCACACATCGTTGTAGATAATAATACACTACACAGAATTATATTTATCTTTGTAGAATATAACATCTGTGGTACTAATTTAGCTTTCGTGTGGTCATACAGGGAGATATTTAGTAGGGAACAAAGAGGCTTGTTTCATTGTAAACACTGGCATCATATTCCTAGCTACTAGCCTACTACTGGTAGATACTGCAGTAGTTGCTAAATCATTAGCACCTCAGTGACAGTCTGCACGGGGGAGGGCTTATCTTAATGTCATGTAAATAAGCACCATAGCTCCCCAGCGGAGAGTGTTAAGCAAACTTTAAGAACGGTTTTCCTCCGTTCTGTGGTTTAAGGTGTGCATGCTTTCCAAATGGCCACAAATTATTCAAATATTATCAGATTTCCATGTGTAAGACATCATTGGAAAGCTTAGAAACTACACTTTCAGAATCTGTGAATAACTCAAAATGCCCCGGGGACGACTTGCATCTGGTTTTGCCGTGGTCGGTCGGCTATTATATTGGGTGTCGTCGGTAACAGCTACCTATGCCATTCATATAGGCTACTGCTTGTTATGTACTTTCGACAGACTTGAGTAATAGTTGTTGGCTGTGTAGCTAGCTAGGCAAGGTAAATGTCAACATGCTACTTTGCTATGGCACGTGTCTGTGGGCATACCCCTCACCATGCAGCGAAGCTGGTGCCTTCACCGTGTGCCCGACTGAAGCTTACCAAATTACAAAAGACGTTTTAATCATGACAAATCAAGACAAATGCAATCAAGCACACATGATTTTAAGCCTGCTGCGTGTTTTTAATTATCATAACAATTAGAAATTAATAATATTAATATTATTAAGGGGCAAACAGTGGAGCTATGAACCTGTATTGATTTCCCTTGTTGGTAAACCTAATGGTTTAAATTTTAATAACTTTTGTTTGTTGTTGTTATTGTATATGAATGCCATTTTGTCAGGGTGAAGACGCAACACCACGACACGTTTATTAAAGATGTGATTCTGTTGCCGGGACCTAAATGTGCTGTTGTGGTCAAGCACAAGGCTAAACATCGTCTTCACCAGTTGGGGCACATTCTCAACGGCTTTGAATTTCAAAAATCGTGGAGTCGAGGTGATGTTGAGGCCCACATTAGGCATGCCTTTGTTGACAAACTACCTCCTGATATAAGGTAAGCAGAGGTTGAGGTGGGATTCCTGTTGAGTGTAATTCCAAAGATCTTTGAACAAGTCTTTACAGTGCTATTTAGACTGTGCATACAATGCCCGCCAATATTCTTGGAACAGCAAGCCAAATTATTTTGTTTTTGTTGTTTAACCCTTTTAGTGTCTATTGGTAGTGTGCAGTATGTAAAACGCACCATATATTCCTGTATAGAACATTGCATTTTACATTGTGTTTCAGCATAGAGCTTTTGATGGCCTGTGGAAACAAATTAATAGCACCCAAACTCCATGCAGGACAAGAGTTATGTGCTGAACTCATTCATAAAGTATACAAATCGAAGGCCCTGTATGTAAGACCTTTGCAGTCACTGGAGGTATGACTTCATCATCCTTGAATTGAACTGTTTGTGACTGAATGACAATGTAAAGTATTACAGTGGTATGAAACACCTTCATTTAACATGTTAAACATTACATTACACTTAGTTGACGCTTTTAATACTTACAGTTAACTTAGTTATTTACAGGGTAATGTTTACAGTCCCTGGAGCAATGTGGGGTTAGGTGCCTTGCTAAAGGGCTCTTCAGCCATGGAGTGGTAAGGGTGGGAATTGAACCCACGGCTGCCCCCACATGGATGGCGATAAGTCTGAAACTTTTTTGACTTAGTGGTGGCAAAGGATACCCAAACTTCTGCACACCTCCTTTTCACATTTTAATGTATCATAATTATTAGCGTTAGAAATATTGCCTTATGATCATGTGAAAACATTCCCCAAATACTTTGTTTTGAATCCCAAGCCCCTCTTTAGACTACAAAGTTTATAACTTTAATGGCTCAGAGCCTACTAATGATTTCATACCACTGTAACTATTAAATCCTGATATATTTAATGTGTTCCACTGTACAATTGAAACTTAATTTATGAAAATACGGTTTGTGATATCTTAAAGACTCAGAGCAACGATTCTAGTTGTGAAGAGGAAAATCCAGAGGAAAATCAACCTTCACTAACCGCCCAGGCCAACGAAAGCTTCCCCTCAGGCTCAGCCCAGCAGAGCAGCAGCACAGTTTCTGTGTATGTTGCCGATGATGATTTATTACCATCTACGTCATCAAATAACAACAACTACAACAACTACCTGTCGGTTTTGGCAACTCTGTCTGATGTCTCATCTGAAGACGAGGAACTCCAAACAGCCATGCTTGCAAGCCTGCAGAGTGAAAGGTTTGTACAGATTGTATTTTGTACGCTATCCCACCAAAGTGAGGAACTGCCTTACATTTTTTCCAAATATTGGAATGGCATTTCATTTTTGTGAAATGATGGCAATTAGAAATTAACATTGATGCAAAATAAGGGTTTCTGTGGGTCAGGGACATTTTTGATGTCAAAGCAATAAATAAATAACTTATCTATTTAAGTATCTATTTGCAGCATGTGTGCTTACAGTTTAAATGACATGACAACTGCACGCGAGACAATGTTGGCAAGGCATCATTCGTGCATTTTGAGACTGCGCATACGATAAGTGAACGAGAGGGAGAGAGAGCGTGTGTGGAATTGTGCCTTCATGTTCGTAGCACTTGTTAAGATGCCATGATCATTATGCAGAGGGAGAACGCTCCAAAATGTGGAAATACAAAACCCAATTCACCTCGTATTCAATTGAAACATATTTGTGTCTAATGATTAACCTATAAAAAACATGATGAAGACAGTTTCACATGTCTTCTAGGTCCATCTTTGCCACACACAACACTGTTAAATATCTGCATCATGTGCATTAATCAAACCTTGTGAAATGGTCAATTTTAGCTAGCTGTCATTGTTGGAGTGTCATAGTGTGCTGCTTATTGACAATGGGCATTTCATGATCTCATAACTCAACTCATACAATGATTTCACTGAACTTTACATCACAGAAATGGGCCTCATATGCCTGCAATTTTGATGAGTATTACTGAATATGAAAAGCCTGCCTAATAAGATGAATTTTAATTTGTTGTGTTCTAGAGCCACGGAATGTACAGCTCCACCTGTAAAGGAAATTCTACACGAGCTTGCCACAAAAATAACTGACCATACGAAGTCAAAATTTAACATCAGCCGATCAAATGTGCTGGATGGAGCTCTCCGGGGATTTAAAAGAGGCTCATATCAACCTCAAAACGGCATAATGGTCCGATTTTCTGATGACCTTGGCTTCACTGAGGAAGCTGTTGATTTGGGTGGTCCTAAAAGGGAATTTTTGAGGCTGCTTATACAAGCTCTGTCTACCTCCTCCATGTTTGAGGGTGAAGAAGGGAAGAAGAATTTGACCATTGACAGCATCGGTAGGTTATGTCTTCATTTGCATTGATTAAAAGAATAATCACCTTTAATTAATGTCATTACATAATGTTTCAGAAATTTGTATCAGAATATATTTTAGATATAAGGATAACCATAACATCTGTAAATTCAACAAGATTGTATTTACAACAGTTATTACATTTCTTTCCCTAGCCATGAGGGAGGACAGATACTTTTTTGCAGGGAGGGCCATTGCTGTTAGTCTGATACATGGTGGTCCACCAGCATGCTTCGTCTCGCCTACACTATTCAGTTGTCTTGTCCATGGCCCTGATCGTGGTCAACCAGTGCTGGAGGACATCGTTGATGTGGAGCTCCGAGACAAAATTAAGAGGGTAATGATCTTTTGTAATGGATATACAAAAGACTACATTACTATTTAAATGAGAAGTGATCTTGTGATTTAAAAAAATGTCAGCAAGACAGTAATTTCGCAACATTTTCCACCTTAAATAAAACCTATAACTCAAGGAAAGTAATGGAAAACACACTGAAACCTTCAAATCTGAAAGATATAAAATTAAAAACTTAAATTAACATGGTTAAATAACTAGGCCTTTGCAGTAACCTTCGACTGCCAGAGGTATATCCCCGAAACGCAATGCACTCAGTCACCATCACCTTCTCAAATCGGACTTCTGGAACGACGCTCTGCGTTTTGGGGATATAAATAGGCATACTTGGTTGTGGAATCTTTGGCTTTTATTACAGCATCCTTTTTGGGTAGGAGTCTATGAGCATGGCACGTCTATGTGACAACATTTGCAGACAAAATCTGTGGATGACCTGAAGTGAACAAATATGTCCACATCAAGATGTGCCACCCTCCTGCTCCTGACTCCTACCCAAAAACAATAGGTGTTGTAATAAAAGCCAATGGTGTTGCAGCCAAGTATCAGTTTCAGGGTGAGCATACTTGGGTAACCAGGTAAATTTCATTTTTTTATTTTATATTTTTCCACTTTAAACATTTCAGTCTGTTGTACAATTGTAGTGCATAAGTAAAATATATTAAAAGTGGAAAAAGTTGAGAAATGATTCGTCTTGCTGTCATTTGGTTACATACCGAAAGCCTGGTATTTAAACGGGTAGATGAGTAGACTTTTTTACATTAGTAATAATCTGTTTTTGCCTATTTGGAAGATTGCAGACAGTGAAACCATGGACGAGCTCAGAGCAGCAACCTTGCCATTGGAAGACTATTTGGCTAGTGCCGGCTGTCTACGGCCCTTACGGAGGCTGGAAGACAAAACACTGCTTGTTAAAGACCTCTTGATGTTTCAGGTCATACACAGGGTTCGTGGTCCTTTTGAAAGGTAAGTTTCTACTGTCTTAGCTATCGAACTTCAAAGCTCTGAGAGCATTTGATCTTGCCAAACCATGTTGCCAAACCTTTTCTCTGAGGCACATGCAAAGGCCATGTGTAGCTTGCGCTAACTAGCTCATTGACTTGTATTTGTATACAAGGCCATACTTGGTCTGCTCCCTCAGTCTTTTTTGGTAATCAAGGGTACAGTCTGCGCTCTATTAGTTAGTAAGGGTATTCTTTTAAAAGTCCCCATTATGAAGACAGAATTTTGCAATGCTGCTTTTATTGCCAATGCTTTAACTGTGTGGAACGTTATTTTTTTTTAAATGCTCAAATTTAATGTATTTATTGTCACCAATGAGATCAAATCTCATCATAACCACAAATTCCAAACTCTCAACCTAGTTTTATGTAGTTCTCCCGCTTGTTTGTCTCTGAAGATGTTTGTATATTGTCTTTGTTATCTGGTACTCACCCATTTGTGTGCTGCCAGGGCTCACTTGGAAAATCTATAGCAATGTGATTTCCCAGGTTAAACAAATGTAAAATAAAAAAAAAGTCTTTTTTTTTTTTTTTTTCATTTGAACAGATTTCGTGACGGTCTCAGAACCCTTGGACTTTTGGACAAAATCCAAGCCCATCCTGAAAGCTTCAGACCTGTTCTGTGCTGGGTGCCCTCTACTCTGGACTCGGATGTCCTCGACAACCTGTTCATCATACGCCGATCTGCCAAGGCAACCAACAGATGGAATGCAGAAGATGCTGTGATTCCTTTTTGGCGTGACTACCTATGTGATGCCGAAGGTGAAGCACCTGTAGTGTTTGTACTGTTATCTTATTATTGTAGGGGGAAAGCTGTGAAGGTGTACACAGCATAGAGTTCTTTAGTTTTCTTTTAATATTTAACTTTTTTGTATGTATGGGATCTTTATGGCAGCCTGTAGAACTGTATTGTATTGCAGTTTTTCCTCCAGTGGTTTGGCTCGTGTCTTGAAACAGCGGTAACATTACCATACAGACAAAGTTCTGCACAACATTTTAGATCACTGCTAAAATGTCATATGTCTAACTGCTCATTCATGCATGAAAACAAAAGCCTTTCCCATACAAATAGTTAGTACCACAACAATGGCATAGTTGAGTTGAGTAGAGATGCATGTTTGTTGAAGTAATTTTAATTTGCATTTATGTATTTATTCATTCTTATTTTTAAATTACAGCAGAGGGAACTGAAAAGCTGGCATCGATCCTCATATTTGCAACGGGAGCAAGCAGGATCCCCCCGCTGGGATTTGCACCTCAGCCTTCAATTGAATTTTTGCACTCAGACATGCAAAGTGGCAGCCCCTCACAACTACCCATGGCAAATACATGCATTAATTGTCTTAAGTTACCCCTACACACATCATACAACACATTTAAAACAAGTATGGACTTTGCTTTGGGAAACACTCATGGATTTGGTCTAATTTGAGTATAGACCAGGTGTCTACTTCAAGGTCACTCACTGTTCATTGAAAAATTGGTTTTATGCATTCTTTAAAATGCATCGTTACAGCCCTGTGTTCTAGGTGTTGTTGATGTTTCAGGTCTTCTGCTATTTGGCCAATGAGTTAAGTGTCCCCTTTGGCATTTTGTTTGTCTAGTATGTTCTGCAGTCTGTTGCTGTATGTGTTTCAGGTCTTCTACTTGGCCAAGGAGTCGAGTGTCCTTACAGTGATCCCTTCTCATGTCTGCCAAGATTTACATTGTTACATCATTCCAATAACATTAAATGACATGAAATCTTAATGACATTACATTTTGAATTTGTAACATTTCCTATTACATGTGATATGAAATAGTTAGTTAGTTAACATAACACGAAGTCCATGTTTCAAACATTTTTTTTAATTGAATGTTCAATAAAGTGTGCTTTTATTTTGCACAAGGAGACTCAATTTCTCAACTGAACACAAATAGGAATGTGTAATATAACATGGTGAGGGTTTGTCTCAGTTTGTCCCAGTCATTTGGGCTATATGGCACCTGTGTCATCTGTTCTCATTCCCTGGCCCCTGTGCCCATTCATCAATGTACAAAGAATGAGACCTGCATTGTGAAAAAAAGGGGTTTTTAGGACTGCCTCTGGAGAAAATTAAGAATGTTGCAAAACAAATCTATACCTTGATTGCCATCATCTTCAAAGGGATCGAATCTCTGCCTTAGTCTATTCATTGTTGTTTCATCAACTTCAATGTTAAGCAACGGGACAACAACATTATTATTCGTCTGTAAGTCAGGGAATGGTCTGTCGATACCAGAAGCGCTGTCTGTGTTGCGACTGTCATTTAGGCCTATACCTGTCATTATGATTCCCCTTTGCCACAACTGGAGAGGGGTTTGCCCACCTTGTGTGGACAGGCTGTGATGGTTCCATTGATTCTGAAACTCTGTGGCAGCTCTTTGAATCCGTGGCAAGTATATATAATGTAGGCAAAATAAATGTAACTCATTTAGAGAATCTAATACATTGTGCTCCTCCATGAATTGGAAAATATTTGAAAAATGAAAGGACACTACTCGGTTTAGCTCAGCCCATAAACGTTCAATTCGTTGGTTGTGGACAGACCTGCCAGTAATTACACTGTTCAATCCTCTGTTGTAAAGCATAAAACGAGCAACAGCAGTGTTCTCCATCCCATGGTCACATCTGATCCGTGATGGCATTCCAAAAGCCTGAATTCCTTCCATGAATAATTCCAAAACACTAGTAGCCCTGTTGTTGTTCAAGCAAGCAAGATAAATGATTGCTCGGCTAAAGCCATCCACACAGCCGTGGAACACCATCCTCCATCGCACTAACTTGTGATTTCCATCAATATGCCTGAAAGATAGAAGTGTTTCATAATGAGAGAACAAGTAGCCTAAATCCAGCACGCAATAGATTTAAAATAAACAGAGAAGGAACCATTAGGTCAGGTTCAAAAACATAGCTTACACATGCTGAGCTGACTTATCCTTGGACTCCATTCAATTTACTAATTAATCATATTAGTATTACCCTAACTTTTTTAAACAATTAAATCGGCTATAATTCTGTTCACTTATTTAGGTGAAAAACAGTATTCCAAAGTGTAACATTGCTCTGTATTCTCATAGACCTTCCCTGGCCTGCCCCCCCCCCCCCCCCCCCTACACACACACACACACACACACACACAGCACATAGCCTTGCTCCCCGCCTCATGCCACCTCCCCCACACACACACACGACACAGCCCCCCCCACACACACACACACAGCACATAGCCTTGCTCCCCGCCTCATGCCACCCCCATCCCCCCCCCCACACACACAGCACATAGCCTTGCTCCCCACCTCATGCCACTTCCCTCCACCCCCCCCCCCCCACACACACACACACAGCACATAGCCTTGCTCCCCGCCTCATGTATCCTTGTATTCATACTGAAGCAAATCATATGATGTAGGCTAAATGAACAAACTAAATTATGAAAGTATACATGAAGTATACATAAATTTCAATGAATCACAGTTATAATACATTAAATATAAAGTGCATACATTTTTGTCATGTTTTTTAACTATTCACATTAAGTTACAACTTACCATAACATATTGGGGCCTGAGACACTGTATATCCGTCTACGTAATGTGCGGCGTCTTCTGAAGGACCGCCCGATGGGGTCGATTTCTTGGAGACTTATTCTAACGCGCCACCTCTGAATGTGTATTCCACGTGCCCTCAGACTCCCATGCACATACCGCTCTCCCGCATTTGTGGTTGACTGGAGAATGTCACGCACAACTATGTTTAAATCTTCATTTGACATTGTTGTATACGTTAACGGTTGTATTCCAAGCAGTTGCCTGTGCCTATAGAGAGTTCGAGAGCTCATCCCCAGGCAAGTGGCAATGGACTGCCAATTCATTCCTAGAGATAGCAGATGTTGAATTTGTGGCCGCGATATACTGTATTGAGGCCTACCTTGCTGGCCAGTCATTACAGTTGGTGGCATCAACATGTGTGGGTTATCCGCCTCTGTTCTCTGTCTTCTATCATAACTACCCACTATAACGTTCAGAAATTCATTTAAGGCCTCCATGTCCCTGATAATGTCCAAGTCTTCAGCAGATCTTACAACAAACAAGAATCTAGATAAAGTCTGGCAGTGATAATGAAGTTCTCCATGCATCATTTCACAGTTTACTCCCCTCTGTATTCCCTCAAGACATCTCAAAATGTCAGTGAAAAATTGCCTAATGTCATCTTCATTGGAACTCACCAATACAGAAAAAACTAAAACCACAAAAGTAACTCTGAAAGCTCTCAATAGCATCATGCTGGCAGAAAATAAGGAAAATAGCAGAAAGATACCCCTGCACATGTCTTGCAAAGTATTTCCTGATGTCACTTCCTTCAATATATACTGTACATCACTTCCTGCCTAACTGCTATGACTATATATATATGTGAGAGGAGAATATATATATGTGAGAGGAGAATGTATGTATGTGAGAGGAGAATATATGCATGTGAGAGGAGAATATATGCATGTGAGAGGAGAATGTCTGTATGTGAGAGGAGAATGTATGTGTGTGAGAGGAGAATGTATGTATGTGAGAGGAGAATATATGCATGTGAGAGGAGAATGTGTGTATGTGAGAGGAGAATGTATGTATGTGAGAGGAGAATGTATGTATGTGAGAGGAGAATATACGTATGTGAGAGGAGAATGTATGTATGTAAGAGGATAATATACATGTATGTAAGAGGAGAATGTATGTATGTGAGCGGAGAATATACGTATGTGAGAGCATTATGTATGTATGTAAGAGGATAATATACATGTATGTGAGAGGGAGAATGTATATATGTGAGAGGTAGAATGTATGTATGTGTAAGTAACAATGTATGCATGTGAGAGTGAGAATGTATGTATGTGAGAGCGAGTATATATGTATGTAAAGGGGTCACTATGGATAATGTCTTGTATGGCCCCTCATAGTTTACGGTCTTATTTACATATGGGTATGAAATTACAAGAAAAAGGCATTACAAAATAGCTCACTGGCTAATACATGACTTACTGATAATTATGGCCACTTCCATATATTAATCTCAGGACCTTGTATGTGGTTTGCTGTCGTATACTGTATGTGGCTTGCAAGTTTCAGATAAAATGTAAACCAACTTTGTACAATCTATCTCTGTCATTTCCATAGGGGTATGACTTGCACTGCAGCAGTGTTTGCAGTGGGGAAACTGGCAGCGCAATAACACTGTTGAGTGATGAGTAAGTCTCCTGCTGCTGTCCAGTAAACTGGATGAGGGGAGTGACATGGGGTGACATGTGGTGCTTCTAGGCCACATGTTAGATGTGGTGCTGCTTCCAGGACTTTCTTTGAGCTCACTGTGACTTCATTGTCCCTCCATTGGGAGTGTCTTTAGGCTAGTGTTATTGGAAATGGGCGGCCGTGTCCTCAGTGTGAAGTTAAAGAAACTATCAGTCATCTTTGTCAACAATAGTTTTTTTTAAAATATGGCCTCTTTTCTATATAATTATAACAATTGGAAATTGACATTGAGATTGTGTGTCCTGAAATAAAGATTAAATAGAATAAAATGAAGTTGAAAGAGCTCCATCAGGTCTTAGCTAGGTAACTTACCCAGGTGACTTGCCCAGGTGACTTACTCAGGTGGGCGTCATCAGGACTTACCCAGGTGACTTACCCAGGTGACTTACTCAGGTGGGCGTCATCAGGACTTACCCAGCTGCCTTACCCAGGTGGGCGTCATCAGGACTTACCCAGGTGCACCTGTTGCATGTAGGCCAGCAGTGCGGGGCGGTTGGCCTCCCAGTAGCTGGGCAGCTCTCGCTCGGGGGGGAACTTGCAGCAGGACAGCTCCAGCGTGATCTCCAGACACTGCTGCCACACGTAGTTATAGTCCTGCATGCCGCCTGCAGCACAGAGGGGTCAAGGTCAGGGTCAAGCTCAGGGTCAAGTTCAAGGTCAAGGCAAACTTTATTATCCCACCAGGGGAAGTTCAGGTGGCCCAACATTGCATTACTCATAAAAACACATAGTGTTAAAACAGATGACAGGATAGACAGCAGACACACCACAATATAGACATAACAGAAATACACAGATATATCTTAAATGATGGCAACAGAACAAGTAGAAAATAGCCAAGATAAAAACAATAAAAATAGAAAATATATAAATAAAAATAATAATAAAACATCAAAACTAGAATCAGCTGGGCCCCTGATTGTCATGGCTGCCCCTGCTCACATGTGCAGAGGTTGAATTTCGTTATGTGCACTGTGTGCTGTGATGTGTTGTGTGATCACAATGACCAATAGGACTGACATTCACTTTCATGTGTACCCCCCCCCATTGGTGCCTGCAGAGACCTACCTGGCAGTGCGTGCCACTGGTACTGCCGTCCCCCCTCCCAGAAAGCTTTCATGTGTACCCTCATTGGCGCCTGTACCCACCTGGCAGTGTGTGCCACTGGTACTGCCGTCCCCCCTCCCAGAAAGCTTTCATGTGTACCCTCATTGGCGCCTGTACCCACCTGGCAGTGCGTGCCACTGGTACTGCCGTCCCCCCTCCCAGAAAGCTTTCATGTGTACCCTCATTGGCGCCTGTACCCACCTGGCAGTGCGTGCCACTGGTACTGCCGTCCCCCCTCCCAGAAAGCTTTCATGTGTACCCTCATTGGCGCCTGTACCCACCGGGCAGTGCGTGCCAATGGTACTGCCGTCCCCCCTCCCAGAAAGCTTTCATGTGTACCCTCATTGGCGCCTGTACCCACCTGGCAGTGCGTGCCACTGGTACTGCCACCCCCCCCCCCCCCCAGAAAGCTTTTATGTGTACCCTCATTGGCGCATGCACCCACCGGGCAGTGTGTGCCACTGGTACTGCCGTCCCCCCTCCCAGAAAGCTTTCATGTGTACCCTCATTGGCGCCTGCACCCACCTGGCAGTGCGTACCACTGGTAGCCGTTGGTGATGCCGTGGGGGAAGCTGGAGTCGCTGCAGGCGTTGCCCTTGTGCATCTGCGTGTGGCTGTACGAGTACGTCTTCGCCAGGTGCACGAACACGTCGTTGTCGGGGGTGACGCTGGCGCCCTCCTGGAGCTCACTTCCTGTTTCACACAAGAGCGTTCGTGGTGTTTCAGGAGAGCTAGCAGTAGCACAGTGCAATATGGAGGGTTTTTTGTTGCTT
Organism: Coilia nasus; assembly: GCA_027475355.1. NCBI lineage: Eukaryota > Metazoa > Chordata > Actinopteri > Clupeiformes > Engraulidae > Coilia > Coilia nasus. The sequence goes on along the minus strand of CM050220.1, from coordinate 5,968,008 downwards.
TTTGTACCTTTCATTGGACAGTAAAGTACATAGGGACAAGAAATGAGCGGGAGACAGAGATGGATGATCTAAGGTCGCACTCGAACCCATCTCCCTAGATATGTTATGGGCACCCTAGCCAAGTGTGTCACAGCGCACCCTACCTGCCAAAGTCTTATTGACTGGGGAAAAGCATTGGGCCTCTCTGCTGTGGTGTAATGTGTTACTAGACACAAGGGGAATCTACCAGAACATTTTAATTTTAACTCTACATGACTAAAGTCCAGCGTGTTTGTGTGTGTGTGACAGAGAGACCCAGATGAAGTGGTTTACTGGGCAACTAAGAGGATGCCAGTAAAGGAAATGATTGCTAACTGAATGGAGGGGTGGAGAAAAAACATAGTCATGATGACTCCATGCTATTTGCACCAAGAAAGAGAAGTGTAAATTGTAAGAGGATTACTGATTACTGTTGACTATTGCCACAGAACTGCATATAACAACCTAGGAACATCACAGCTTCAAGGTC
>CM050220.1:5927500-5935000 GCA_027475355.1 Coilia nasus | reverse complement strand
TCTTTTATTTCCATAGATTCATCTGACTGGCAGCAGCACTTCTAGTTAAACATATGTAACGGATGCCAGCTAGCACAACTCGGCGTAGAAAGTTAGTAAACCTCCCTCCCGACATCTCAAGAGGATACGCTGCTGACCACTAATAGCCGGGCTAATAGCTCACTTGGTAGCGCGTCTGTCTCCCATACTGGAGCTGCTGTGAGGTTGTGGGTTTGAGACTGGGTCTGGACTGTGCAGGAAGACCTTGGTTACACATGTAGGAGCCTATAGAATAGTACAATACTGGGCCCCACACTACTACTGATGATGGTGGCCATTATGCTGTACTAGGGGGCCTGCTGGTGCAGGGCTCTTACAATCATGGTAACATGCCTCCTTTATATGGTGTCTATGCACACTGGAGACAACAATAACAAACACACACACACACCACAGACACCACACACACACACACACACACACACACACACGAAAACAGCAATCATCTTAACATTCCTCCTGAAAATGGTGGCTATACACAATGGAGGCAACAATAAAACACACACACACACACACACTATCCACTGGTGTAGCTAACACCACGCATCAGTGGGAATGGCATGACGTAGAACACACACATAGTTCCACCTCTTTATTTACAGCTCTGCTAAATAGTGCACATGAATGAAGCTCGTAATTACAGCATTTCATTACAACACTCCAAGGATAAAAAAACAGATCATTAGTGTCCCTGCACCATTACAGACCCAACCCCACTAACCATCTCCAACACCTTCACGCACACACACACACACACACGCACACGCACACGCATGCATGCGCACACATGCACACACACACACACACACACACACACACACACACGCACACACACACGCACGCACACACACAAACAAGACCCCAACCCCCCCCTCATTCTCCTGAAGTTCCTTTCATGGATCAAAGTGAAGCTCCTGGTCTATTCATGACCACTCAAAAATAAGTCTGAAAGAAAATAAGTCTGAAAGAAAAAGAAAGATGGCCTTGGTGAAACCAAAACACTCATTTGTTGCGTGAGTGTTTTTCCAAAACAGGCTGTGTGGGAGAGGAGGAGTGTGTGGGAGAGGAGGAGTGTGAGGGAGAGGAGGAGTATGAGGGAGAGGAGGAGTGTGAGGGAAGAGTGATTTTGCAGGTGTTTGAGTCTCCGGGAATGAGCTTTCCAGATAGCGCTAGCTAGCAGCGTTAGCACACACACAGACACACAGACAGCGCTAGCTAGCTAGCAGCGTTAGCTGCCCCCTGAGGGGGATTGCTGTCGCACACAGGAAGGAGAAACACATTAAGGAGAGACAGCTCTTCCACACACACACACACACACACACACAGAAAAGAGAAACATGTCAAGGATAGACAGCTCTTCCACACATGCACGCACACACACACACACACACACAAACACACACACACACACACACACACACACACACACACACACACACACACACACACACACACACAGAGGAAGGAGAAACACGTCAAGGAGAGACAGCTCTTCCACACACACACACACGCATGCACGCGCGTGCACACACACACACACACACACACACACACACACACACACACACACACACACACACACACACACACACACACACACACACACACACACACACACACACACAGATGTACACACACACACAAAAACACACACAGGAAGGACAGGCCACTGTTCCTGTCCAATAGGTTTGAGTGGAGTTGGCCACTGAAACGTTGGTGCTTTTATGTAAACAAACCCCCATCCCTCTCCCAGACTTCAACAAACCCCCATCCCTCTCCCAGACTTCCCTCAATATATCCTCACACAAACTCATGTGCGCGCACACACACACACACACACACACACAAACACACACACACACACACACACACACAACCATACACACAAACTCATGTGGGCACACACACACACGCAACTACACACACATATGCACACACAAACTCATGCACAACCACAGACACACACACACAACCATACACACAAACTCATGCACAACCACACATACACAGACACACACACACACACTTTCTGTCCTGAGCCTCTCAAGTCCCCTTTCAGGCCTGATGCTCCCCACTGGCTTTGTACACACTCGCATGGAGCATGCTGTGTGCCACTTCAGGACACACACACACACACACACACACACACACACACACACACACACACACACACACACACACATTCTCTCTCTCTCTCACACACACACACACACACACAGATGGACAGACAGACAGACACACACATACAGACACAGACGGCTGGACGCACAGACACTCCTCGAGAGCATAGTCTGCTATTCTCCCCAGACATGGGGGGGGGTTGATGAATAGAGTAGTTGGTGTAGAAAGTACACACTCACACAAACACACACAAACACACACACACTGGTGAAAAGAGTACCTCCCCCTGCTCCTTACACACACACATACACACACTGACACACACAGACACACACACATTGGTGAAATGAGTATCCCCCCTACCCCTTACACACACACATATACACACACATGCACACACACACACACACACACAGGTGCCGACTGCACTGACTGGCCCTTGGTTTCGGGTTAGGGCCCTTGGGCCCTCGCTACGGGGGGACTGTGATGTCTTTGTGCCTGACACCCCCTCTCTCCTCTCTCCTCTCTTCCCTCTCCTTTTTTCTCTCTCTTCTCTCTCCCCTCTTCTTTTTTCTCTCTCTCTTTCCCACAGGCTCCCTCACTTCACCTCACCTCCCTATGTCACGGCCTGCAGACGTGTGTGTGTGTGTGTGTGTGTGTGTGTGTGTGTGTGTGTGTCTATTTAAATAGCCTATGGTCACCTTTTTGCCCCCACCCCACCCCACCCCCCCCTTCATTTGTTGCTTTCTCCCAAATGTAGCTGTGTCTGAGGGGAAAACTGGTTGATATGCAAGGCTGAGCTTCCATTGTAAGTGTCCTGGATACACTCACACACACACACACACACACACACACCACGCTAGGCTGAGCGGCCTTTGTTCGTCTCCTGGGCCGCTTGAGGAATTCCGATGACTTCCTGTTGTCACTTGTCTGCAGCTGTGTGTTCCACGCCCTCACGCTTCCTTTAGGAGCGCCACGGCAACCATGGGCCAGGCCAGGTGAGCGTGACGGGGGGCGGGGGTGACGGGGGGCGGGGGGGTTAAGGGGGGGGTAAGGGGGGGGGGGGGGGGGGCAGTGGAGGTGGGATGGGGGTGACGGGGGGTGGTGGGGGTTTTGGGGAGTGTTTTCAGGATTGGTTTTCACACCCACCAGCAATAAATGCATAAGTGGGTAACCCCCCCTCAACTTCTCTCTCTCTCCCTGGCTCCTTCCCTCTTTCTGTCTGGTGTCCCTCCTTTGAACACATTCCATTCCTTCTGTGTCAGTTGTATTTATTTCTCAGCTTGCATTTCATTCATTCATTCACTCATTCATTCATTCATTTGTTCACATATTCATTCATTCATTTGTTCATATCTTCATTCATTCATTCACTCATTCATTCATTCGTTCATATATTCATTCATCTATTTATTCACTTGGCAGAGATGTGGCATGGTCGGTGAATGTGATGAGCGATGGTGGTGTTTTGGGGCCTTAAGGATACATTTTCAGATCCATCAGCAATCACTGCATATGTGGGTTACTTCTTTGTTTACAATAATTTTTGAAAATCTGGTGACTCTTTATTTGGGTAGTCCTGCAGACCGTCTAAAGATGGCGAGACTATTAATGAAACACTCCTTGAAAGTAGTGGTTAAATTGGCTTTTGGGAGCCCTTCTTTACTCACAGTGGTCAATATCTCACTCTGTTGTATTACTATAAATACCGTAGCAGAGGGAGCTCAGCTCCGGCTGGCTGTATTGCCAAGGTGAGGAGGCAGAGCTGAGCTCTGAAGGGCTCCAGCTGAATTTAACCTCTGCTTGACACGCCGTGTCTTGTTCAGGTGAGGGTTAGGGGTTGGGCTTTATTAAGGTAATAAGACAGCATGCAGTAAACAAAGTACAGGGATCGCCCACTATATCACGGAATTTTTTCATTAATATATGCATGCTATGTCACTCTGGATGCTAAAGAAATGTTCAGAACAATATGCAGTGCAGAACAATATTATAATTTATGATGACTTTACTGTAACATCTAAATATTGATTCAAATGCAGTAATAATCCACTAATACATACAGTAAATGTATTAAAACTGTGTGGAAGAGGCAGTTTAAGGCTTAAACTATTGTTGTTAGCATAGGTTAGGTCACATGGTAGGGAAAGCACTGACTTGTAGGCGGGGCTACCGTGATGTCACTACCTATGGCTAATTGGTGAAGTGCACCTGTCCTTTATATCATGGCACAGTCTGAAGCTGCACCCGAATACCCTTACTAGCCGCCTGCATAGGAGGCAATAATGAGGAAGCCACGATCTAGAACGTCCGAATACCTTAGTAGGCTTTCAGTAGTAGGCGAAGCCGGGCCAAAAGTACCCAGATGGCTTGCTATTTCCGGTAGTATTTTGCAGTGTGCAAACGAACTACACTACGCTATCCCAGAAGTCACCGGGAGGTTGAAAACCGTAGAAGAAGAACTCAAAACTTCTCGCTCATTAAAAGTAACCAAGATGGCGGAGACACCGGCCGCTTGTCTGACAGTGTACAAATGTGCACTTCAGTAAATAAAAGCCATGTAAATAGTTGTTCACGTCACCAATGCACATAAACGTTGAGGTTATCTGATAAAATGCAGCTAACCATTTTCTACAAGCTGGCAAAATCATGATGTTAATGTAAACATCTGGGTCAGAGGACGGGCAAGATGGCGGTGTCGTAGTACATCTGAATTGTACCTTCTACTGGCTAGTTTGCTACGTAGAAACTACTACTGTAACGGTCGAGTGGTAAGCACTGCATAGAACGCAGTGCCTACTAAGGTTTCAGACGCAGGGTAAGTGAAGGCCTGCTGTGGCTTACAGGCGGGGCTTCAGTGATGTCACTACCTGTGGCTAATTGGTGAAGTGCACACCTGTCCTTCATATCATGGCACAGACTAAGTGAAGGCCTGCTGTGGCTTACAGGTGGGGCTTCAGTGATGTCACTACTAATTGGTGAAGGGGGCACCTGTGCTTCAATCAGCCCACTGAATGAGGGCCTACTGCTGGAACAAGGCCTGGCTCTCCCTCTGAATCTTTGGTCGACCACTTGTGTGTCATGGCCTTTGTATGAAGCACTAGCCTTAGTTTCATGTGGATTTGCACCACCTTCCAAAAACCCATGAACTTAACCCAAAGCACTGCTTGAGCTGGCTACAGCCATCAGCAGACAGGATCCAACGTTTCTGCTGGGCGGGTAATGGAGCTGTTCCAGGCAGTGGGAGCCACAGGTAAGTGACCTCTCACTGGAGCGCTACCAAGTTGACACACGGACACTGCAGCAACACACGTTAGGTCTTACTTACACGTCTGTACATCATGTAGGGTCAGTGTGTAGCTTTAGCTGTGGGTTTGGATGTTGTGGCTAAGGTCCCTTTATTCATAACCCCTCGACAACGTCCATGCGTTTGCACGCTGGGCCCCTAGTCACTTTGTAACGATATTTTAAAAAAAAGTTTTCTAGAATGGTTTTGATGTTATGGATTTTCACCTATCGCAAGGGGTCTTGTGGGGCAGTTGTGGGCTAGTGGTTAGGGAGTTGGCCTTGGGATCAGAGAGTCACAGGTTCGAATCCCACCTACCCATGGCTGAAATGCCCTTGAACAAGGCATCAGACCTCACACTGTATCAGGGACTGTAACTGAAACCCTGTGAATAACTTTGAGTCGCTCTGGATAAGAGCGTCAGATAATCAAGAAGTGTAGTCTAGTAGATTTATGTGTTCTGAAACGTAACTACCATGATGCATAGGGGAACACTGTAAAACTAAATTTCAAGAAGTCAGCTGTAAAGTCTCTATGAGTGCACCATTCAAACAAAGCATTCCCAATTTTCCCCTTTCAGTTGATACTATTTTCCTGAAAGCGAGTAGGGGAGACGTACACACATACCTCATTCCCGTGCATGTTTCCCACATATTTAAACTCCGGAATGCCCACTTTGTGTTCTCTTGGAGACTTCCCGAGGACAAGAACCCAGAGATGTCTTCCTGTAAAACAGAAACACACACACACACACACACACACACACACACACACACACACACACACAAAACATGCACACACACACAAAGCACACATGTATACATGAGAAAATCAAAACAAATAAAGAAGACAAAGAGTCACAGTTTCCACAAAATGCATCACTGCGTTATCTGTAAATGAATCGATTGTCACCAAACCTTCGCTAACACTTCATCTTTTGTCAGAGTCTTTCACTCTTTCCATTCCGCATCGCTTCAACAACACACTCGCACACTGTTTTGAATCACCCTGAGCAACACCTGGCAACGTCAGTGTGAGGCTCCCGTTTGTAATGTGTGTGTGTGTGTGTGTGTGTGTGTATGTTGGCTCTTTCCCTCTGCAAGTCCGTGCTTGCTGACTGGGAAATGTCTCAGCTGTGTAAAATCCTCGACAAACACAAACACACACACACAAACCACACACATTCACTGCTCCTTGGCCAGAGAGAGTAAACTGCCGTTGCATGCACACAGACACCCTCTCAGGGTCAACAAAAACAGCCATTCTACACCCAAATCAAGTGCCAGACACAGACTACTGGGTCGCTGGCAGACACCGACTACTGGGCCGCTGGCGTGAGACTGTTGGTGGGGATTTTCCTCTGCCCCTGCTCTGGGCATCACTAACTGACTAATTCTCCAAATCAACAAGTCTAATAACATTTGTGGCTAGGGAGTGTATAAGTTACGGGGGGGGGGGAGTGTGTGTGATGGTGGGGGGGGGAGTAGTGGCTGGATCCTAGGTGGGTGAGTGTGTCAGAGGGTACCAGTCCAGAGGTGTGTGTATGTGTGTGTGTGTGTGTGTGTGTGGGGGGGGGGGGGGGGGTGGGGGTGGCTGGATCCTAGGTGGGTTGGTGTGTCAGAGGGTACCAGTCCAGAGGTGAGTGTGTGTGTGGGTTTTGTGTGTGTGTTTGTATGTGTATATGTGTGTGTGTGTCTGTTTGTGTGTGTATGTGGTGTGGGGGGTGGGGGCTGGAACCCAGGTGGGTGAGTGTGTCAGAGGGTACCAGTCCAGAGGTGTGTGTGTGTATGTGTGTGGGGGGTGGCGGTGGCTTAGCAGGTGGTGTCCTGGATTAGCCCCTTTAGCGCCCCGCCAGAGAGTCTCTAGCCTCACACAGCACACTGGACACTCAAGCAGATTAGCTTAGTGCAGCTTAGCAGCTTAGCGGGTTAGCGTCCGGAAAGAACAGGGCAGAGAGGTCTACACTATCTGGGCCACAATCTCTGTCTCTCCCTCTGTCTCTGTCTCTGTCTCTCTCTCTCTCTCTCTCTGTCTTTCTCTCTGTTTTTTCTTCT
>CM050220.1:5922500-5925000 GCA_027475355.1 Coilia nasus | reverse complement strand
GTCGTGTGTGTGTGCGCCCACCCTATGATTCAACCGGCTACGCTTTACCACACTGCATTAGGTATACTTGTGCGAGTGTGTGTGTCTGTGTGTGTGTGTGTGTGCGCGCCCACCCTATATGATTCAATCAGCTATGCTTTACCACACTGCATCAGTTTGGGAGCTTGTGTATACTTGTGTGTGTTTTTGTGTGTGTGTGTGTTTGTGTGTGTGCACCCACCCTATGCCTTAATCAGCTGCAGTATGCTTTACCACACCGCATCAGCTCAAGGGCTTGGGTATACGTGTGTGTGTGTGTGTGTGTGTGTGTGTGTGTATTTGTGTGTGTGTGTGTGTGTGCATGTGTGTGTGCATGTGTGTGTGTGTGTGTGTGCATGTGTGTGTGCATGTGTGTGTGCGTGTGTGCGTGTGTGTGTGTGTGTGTGTGTGTGCGTGTGAGTGTGTGTGTGTGTGCATGTGTGTGTGCACCCACCCTATGCCTTAATCAGCTACAGTATGCTTTACCACACCGCATCAGGTCAAGGGCTTGGGTATACTTGTGCGAGTGTGTGTGTGTCCATGTGTGTGTGAGTGTGAGTGTGTGTGTCTCTGTGTGTTTGCAGATGTGTGTGCATCTACACATGTATATGGGTGCATGCATAGGGGTGTGTGCACTTCTGTGTGTTTCAGAGAATGCTCATGAGCATTTATGTAAATGTGTGTGTGAGAGAGAGACTGAGAGAGACAGAGAGAGAGAGAGAGGCAGAGAAAGACAGAGAGAGAGAGACAGAGAGATGGAGACACAGAGACAGAGAGGAAAAGAGAAAGAGAGAGAGAGAGAGAGACACCGAGAGAGACAGAGAGTGAGAGAGACAGAGAGAGAGAGAGGCAGAGAAAGACAGAGAGGGAGAGAGACAGAGAGACAGAGAGATGGAGACACAGAGACAGAGAGGAAAAGAGAAAGAGAGAGAGAGAGAGAGACACAGAGAGAGACAGAGAGTGAGAGAAACAGAGAGAGAGAGACAGAGAGAGAGAGAAAGTTAAGAATGACTGAATGAACATGTTTGCATTTTTGTGGAATGACAGCAGCTTAAGTCCTCCTGTGCAGAAGAGAAGTCACACTGACTACAATCTTTGTGTCATTTCGGTCACCCGCCTACACTGAATGCTGGCATTGTTGCCCTGCGTAGGGTCCCCCTAATCAACACACATACACACACACACACACACATTTCCCATCTCTGCACTTAGGCACCCGTTTCCTAATCACCAGGGCTGAATGGCAGCGCTCCCACTCACCGACACACACACACACGCACACTCATTCTCTGTCTCTCTCTCTCGTACTCACACACACACACACACACACACACACACACACACACACACACACACACACACACACACACACACACACACACACACACACACACACACACACCAGTGAGACTGAATGGCAGCTCTCCCACTCACTCACTGGGCATTCATCTCACTCGCCTCATTTCCCTTTCAGATGAGCGACGGCTGCTGACGCACTGTCCCCCCTCAGACGCTCTGACCTCTTCCCTTCCCTCCTCTCCTCTCCTCTCCTCTTCCCTTCTCTCCTCTTCCCTTCTCTCCTCTTCCCTTCCCTTCCCTTCCCTCCTCTCCTCTCCTCTCCCCTCCTCTCCTCTCCCCTCCTCTCCTCTTCCCTTCTCTCCTCTTCCCTTCCCTTCCCTCTCCTCTCCTCTCCTCTCTCCTCTTCCCTTCCCTCTCCTCTCCTCTCTCCTCTCCTCTCTCCTCTCCTCTCTCCTCTTCCCTTCCCTCTCCTCTCTCCTCTCCTCTCCTCTTCCCTTCCCTCTCCTCTTCCCTTCCCTCTCCTCTCTCCTCCTTCCCTCTTCTCTCCTCTCCTCTTCTCTCCTCTCCTCTCCTCTTCTCTCCTCCTCTCCCCTCCTCTCCTCTTCTCTCCTCTCCCCTCCTCTCCTCTCCCCTCCTCTTCTCTCCTCTCCTGTTCTCTCCTCTCCTTTCCACTCTTCTCTCCTCTCCCCTCCTCTTCTCTCCCTCTCCTGCCCCCTTCTCTCCTATTCTCTTCTCTCCTCTCCTCTTCTCTTCTCTCCCCTGCTTTCCTCTCCTCTCCTCGCTTCTTTTCTCCTCTCCTCTCCTCATCTCCCCTCCCCTCTCCTCTCCTCTCCTCACATATTCTCTCCTCTCCCCTCTCATCTAATCTCCTCTCATCTCCTCTCCTCCTCCTCTCTCCTCTCCTCACCTATTCTCTCCTGTCCTCTCTCATCTAATCTCCTCTCCTCCTCCTCTCTCCTCTCCTCACCTATTCTCTCCTGTCCTCTCCCTCCTCCTTCCCTCTCCTCTCCTCACCTCCCCTCTCCTGTCATCTCCCCCTCTCCCGCCCTCTCCCCTCCTCTCCTCTCCTCGCTCCCACTCTCCTCTCATTCTCTCTCTTCTCCTCTCCTCTCCTCCCATTCCCTCTCTTCTCCTTTCCTCACTCCCCCTCTCCTCTCCTCTCCTCTCCTCCCATTCCCTCTCT
>CM050220.1:5915000-5917500 GCA_027475355.1 Coilia nasus | reverse complement strand
TTTTCAAAAAGTACTAGCGTGTCTTTTTTTTAAATAATAAGAATAAGAAAAAAACACTAGTCTTGTTTATTTTGCGGAGATGTTTTCATTAAGATGTTTGGAAAGCTGTGGGTGTGCTGTGTAGAGGATGTACTGTGTGAGGGATGGGGATGATACTCTTCATGGAAGTGTGATGTGCGGTTGTGGTAAAAATAAATCAGCAAAGAGCAAAGGACTGCAGAGACCCCCACGTGTCCCAGGCAACAAGTCTAAGATCATACACAACACATCTTGACTTTATACACCTCCTCCCCACCCACATTCAAATGAAGTAACTGTCCAGCACTGTCTGTGCACTACACGGTCAACGTGACAATTTGCAATAGGAATAAAATGCCCTTACCTTCCACCGATCTGCCGATGCTGTAGCGATAAGTAATATTGGGATAGTTCCTACTGACTTCTCTCAGATACTTTTCCACCTCTGCTGTATTATGATAGCGGAACTCAAGACCGTAACACAGTGACAGTAAAGTCCAAAGACACCAGCTGCATGCCACCGGGAACGTCGTATCAGTCGACAACATCATCTTGTTACCTACCGAGAGCAGAGCAGCAAAACAGCAAAAATATCACTGGATAGGGTAATACAAGTGTTTATCTGTCACTTTCTTAAAAAGCAGGTGACTACCGACACAGTGACATGAAACAGTCCTGGTGTCATGGCATGAAATAGCCCTAGTGTCATAGCCTACATTTCTCAGCTGGTGTGATGAACTGGGACTGACTCCTGGAAGGACTTAATTGCACTTGCTTCAAGATCTGGGCTTCTGAACCTAATTATAAGTCGGTAGCCTATAGCCTGTTCATTAAGTTTAGGCTTAACTAAGATTATATGCTGTTTTCCCTTCGTTATTTTTATAACAACATCTCCATAACCGCATTGGGCTTAATTATCTTGAAATTAATTTCCTTAGACCAAATTATCATTTAACTGAATAATGATGCCCCCTGGTAATAGTTTGAAGTAGGTTATAACAGATCTCTTTAAAATGAAAGTACAGTAAAATAGTTTGAAGTAGGTTATAACAGATCTCTTTAAAATGAAAATACAGTAAAATAGTCAGGCTATGAGCGATGTAAGTTACCTTGCTTGGGAAGTGTGTCAGCTGCGTGTCCCAGTGGAGGTGTAGTCGGACGTTGTTCTCTCTGTAACCGCTGAAAAGGCACGACTGAACAGTCGGTCAGTCAAATCTGCGACAGTGAATGACAAACGAGCTCGTCCGGAGCTTGCCGAGCAGCCGGGACCAACACTGTCGAGTGTGTGCAGATGATCGCTTCCATGGGTTGTAAAGAAACTTCTGTGGGTGTCATGCTGTTGCGTCCTGCCTATCTCTCTAGTTTATCGCGTTAAACGTCCCAGCTTGCTCTCGGGCCCGCAGCGCAGTCAAGGCGGGGCTTCGACGTGATCGTTTACCGCGAATTTACTGCACAAATATTGCCTGATCAGGAGCAAGCGGTTTCAGATCGGCCGGGAACAGTAGCGGCACAAGTCACCTGTCATGTCAGTCCTGTCCCGAAGGAAATGGCTGACTGCTGATTTGGCTGATTCAAAGGCGCAGTTCCGAGTCAGCTCTACAGCATTGTACCTGCGCTTGCAAGTTCGATTTTAGACAGGTCATGTCTTGTGCCAGTCATTCCCGTGTACTCATCAGTGTGAAATTCTTGTGTGTGCGTCTTTGGCTATAAAAATGTAATATGTGCTGAGATATCTGTTAAAATATATGTTATGAGATAACTGTTAAAAGATTCCTACTAATTAAGTTATGTGTAAAAGAGTGTCTGTCTGTCTGTCTGTCTGTCTGTCTGTCTGTCTGTCTGTCTCTCGCTCTCTTTCTGTCTGTCTGTCTGTCTCTCTCTCTCTCTCTCTCTCTCTCTCTCTCTCTCTCTCTCTCCCAAACATACATGAATACACTACATGCTCTCAGACAGTTTTGAAGTAAGGATGTCTGTGTTGTGTGTCATGGTTTACTAAGGAGCACTGTCCCTCTGTCTATCACTGGCAGTGTGTGGCAGTGTGTGTATAGGTTGCTGATTCAGAAGGCTTCTTGTGTGGAAAGAGATGTATTGCTTTTCTTTCCAGTAACTCTCGGTGCTGTAAGTAGAACTCATTAAAGAATCATGTGACCCCCCCCCCCCCCCAGCCCTCCTCTTTATCCCTGAAACACTGCGAGTGAGTTGGAGTGCACCTCTCTTTGGACAAACTCCAAAAAGGCTTTCTGTCTCCCCACATTTCTCTCTCTCTCTCCTTCTCTCCCTCTCTTTCTCTCTCTCCCCATATCTCTCTCTCTTTTTCTCCTTCTCTCCACATCTCTCTTTCTCTCCCTCTCTCTCCCCATATCTCTGTCTCCCCATCTCTGTCTCCCTCTCTCTCTCTCTCTCTCTCTCTCTCTCTCTCTCTCTCTCTCTATCTATCTCTCTCTCTCTAACTCTCTCTCTCTCTTTCTCTCACCCCCCCCCC
>CM050220.1:5900000-5910000 GCA_027475355.1 Coilia nasus | reverse complement strand
CATTCAAACTACAGAGAGATGGCCCGCTCCTCCAAGCTTACTTAGTGCAGTTATAGGCCATGGAGGGCGGCAAAGCGAATTCAGAAGTGCCTTTTACCCAGTAACAAGTTGATGAACCACTGAAATGACTTTGGAAACATTATTTTAAGGTTGAAAAAACTACTTAGTGTTGCTTTAAGGTCCCCTGAGGCCGATGTCAGTCATTCATGCCCCTCGCGCAGAGTTCCGGAATCCCCAGGTAGAGGAGACTCCAGTCCAGACGTGCTAAGCCAAACCCAGGCACAGTCACACCGGGGAGAGCAGAATGCTCCGGAATCCCCAGGTAGAGGAGACTCCAGTCGAGACGTGCTAAGCCAAACCCAGGCACAGTCACACCGGGGAGAGCAGAATGCTCCGGAATCCCCAGGTAGAGGAGGCTCCAGTCCAGACGTGCTAAGCCAAACCCAGCCACAGTCACACCGGGTAGAGCAGAATGCTGGGAGGGTGAACGTTCTAAAGAATGTTATGCTCTAAAGAATTGAATGTGGCATTTTAGAAACCCCAGATTAGCTCCTAGATTAGCTTTGCAGTTTGATGGTTTCATGGAACATTTGCTTGTTATGTGATTGTGGATTCTTTGATTAAAATGGAGGAAAACAAACAAAAGCATCTGGCCAGAGTAATGTACCTTATCAGGCATTGATAACATATCTTCACTGATAATATTATCTTAACACCACCTTTCCTTTATATCTCTGGATTTGTTTGCTGGTGTACTTGATAGACTATTTTGTTTTTATTTATTTGCCACTTTTAAACAGATATGAATATTATTAAGTATTTTGGCTCTTAGGTTCCCAGCAAGATGGAAGTATAAGTGTAGTCATGCTATAATAATTTAGCTCTTTCAGTGTAGATGATGATTGTTAGTGATTGAACATAGAGTTATTGATAGTATTTTCTATTTTGACAAACTAATAAGTTGATTTTTTGACTACTGATCTGACTATATTTTGGTTAATCATAGAGTTTATTTTGGTCTATGTCTGTTCAGAAAAAAAAACGATTGGAGCGTTCAATTGTAAGTGAAATGGGCGCCATCTAGAGGTAAAACCGTGAAAATGTCCTGTTAGAATAAGTGATTTTGGCAACTTGTGAGGCTACTAAATAAAAATCTTCATCTAATTATTTGGCATGACTAGATGCTGTTTTGGAGATAGTTAAGTGTGTATTTCCTTGTGTGCAAAAGTCACAGTGCTGACAAACACAGCAAACAGTCAAAAAGTGTACACACTCCACAGGGGCAAAGCAAAAGCTGGTTACAAGTGCTTAGATAACATTTTAAAAATAAAACATGAAAATATTTAATTTCCTCAAACCTTTTACTTGGTTAAAGCACCACTGGATGCAGAGACAATCTCAAGGAATCAACAATAGAAGCTTAAAACATATTTTTCATGCGAACATACGTTTGTCCAATTCTTCTTAGCAGAATGTAACCAACACACTAACCAGCGTGGGATTGGGGAGTGTCAGTACTTGCTTTGGGTAATTTTCCTTTTGAAATGCAACCCTTCACACCAGGCGAAGATTATGAGGGCCCTGGAGAAGATTTTTCAGTGAGGATTTCCCAAAATGCTTCTGCAACCATATTTTCCTTTATCCTAATCAGTCTGTCAATCTCTGTCACAGAACAGAAAAAAATCCTCTGAGCGTGCTGCTTCTAGCACCACATTTGACTGTAATGACAGTAGCCCCTGTAGGGCAGTACACTCTTAACCCTTTAAGACGCACCCCCTATTATAACTTTGTTGTTACCAGAATGGCAGTGACCAAGTTATAATGTGTTACTAAAGACTAAAGATCTGAAAGATCTGTGATGTCGTAGTATTGTTGTAATGTTGTAGTTACATTTTTTTTCAGTCACAGCGAGTCGTTGCGCTGGCGATACGGTGACTGCTAAAAGGCTACAACTGCCATATCAGCTGCTTTTCAGCACAAGCGTCCAGCAAAGCTTGTACTTACAGAAGAGCCCACTGATCACATTTGCTGCCTTTACTTATGCACATTGACTTGCAAACAAACAAGCCAGTGAACACTTTTCAACAATAGTGTGAACTCTTTGTGCTTTAGAGAAAGGTGTCTGGTAAATGCCATAACCATTAGAATAATAATAACTCTGAATCTGATCCATAGTGGCTGTCGGGCTTTTGGTTACCTGTCTGACAGCTCAGCTTATTGAATAGAATAGAATAGAATAGAATAGAATAGAATAGAATAGAATAGAATAGAATAGAATAGAAAGCCTTTATTGTGATTATACACAGTACAATGAGATTTAAAGCCTCCCTTCAAGGTGCACACCGCACAAAGTCTAAAGTATAAATAATGTACTAATAAAAACTACATAACTACTATGCTATAAAAAGACAGACAAAAAGACACATATGCATCCTCTTAGTATGCAGACAGACAACAGGTAACACAGACTTGAGTACAGTTGGTGGGCAGCATACTGATTGGTAGAGATGCAATCAGTACGAGAAGACCAAGGAGTACAAGTGAGTCCAAGTGATGGTAAGCATACTGAGTGTTCAGTGTAAAGACCAAGGGCTTCAGAGTAAGTCCAAGTGTTGAGCAGCATACTGGGTGGTCAACATGTCAGTTCTTAGTGCAAAGTGTGTCCAAAGTGAGTCCAGTGGCAAGCAGCATACCGAGTGATAAAGTTAGTGCAAAAAGTCAGTGCAAATGGCAATTCTCGGTGTAAACTGGAGTTCAGTATGGTGACGGCTTTGGGCAAGAAGCTGTCCCTGAGTCTATTTGTTCTGGCCGGTATGGACCTGTAGCGCCTGCCAGAGGGCAACAGGTCGAAGAGATGCAAGCCTGGGTGGGTATTGGCAGGGTATGGGCAGCTGTGGCCTAGTGGTTAGGGAGGTGGTCTTGCAATCGAGAAGGTTGCTGGTTCAAATCCCACTCTACCCATGGTTGAGATGCCCTTGAGAAAGGCAACCCCACACTGCTCCAGGGACTGTAACTGAAACCCTGTAAATATCTGTAAGTCGCTCTGGATAAGAGCGTCAGCTAAGTGTAATGTAATGTAATGTAATTGTCCCTCAGGATGTTTCTGGTTCTGCTGAGACAGCAGGAGTTATACAACCCCAATTTCGATGAAGTTGGGACGTTCTGTTACAGTTTTTCTCCATTGGTTTGGGTCATTTCTTGAAATTGAGATGACATTCCTATAACTTATACGGTCATTTGGCCAAACAGTCTTACAGTTCTGCACAACACTTCAGATAACCAGTTCTCCCAAAACAGTTCTTTCATGCTTCAAAATAAAAACCCTTTCCCATATAAATAGTCAGTACCATAAAAATGGCAAATATCCTTCTCAATTGCTTCGGCCCCTTTTTTGTTCATTTAGTGCTTCTGTCAAAATAATGTGGATGGTTCAGCACAACTACATGGATCACCTGCAAATGCTCATATCTCTTCCAAAACAGTTTACCCATGTGTCAGAACTAAATTCCCTTTTCACATAAATAGTCAGTGCCCCCAAAATGCATTGTTCCTTCGGCATTGTGTAAGCACTGCAAGTCAAAATGCTTAAACGTTTTGTCATTATGGCAGAGGTCTAGCTAAAGGAATACAATTATGTATAAAACTGGGAAATGAGAGCAGCCTCCACACTGCACTCATTCTGCTGAGGAAATTGTGACTTGTAATTTTATTTCACACATACAAGTAAATTTCACACATTAGAGAACCTAAAAGGAAAATGAATATAGTATTCTGTGTATACAAAATATAAACATCCACCAAAAAATAACCAATAAAGTTTCAAAAATGTCACTAGCCGCTGTTGCTGTCGCCCCCCACCCTCTCCTGGTCACCATCCTCATCCTCCTGGCCATCCATCCACTGCTCTCTGTTGGGCCACAGATTTTCATCCACGTTGCATCTGATGTTTTCCCTTGCGATGCAGCATGGGAAGAAGCGGCGTGAATGTCTGAGCCATCCCCTACACTGATCACCAGTGATGTCCTCACAGGCAGCATCCATTGCATTGAGCAGGGACCTCTGATCTTGAGCGTGGTGTTCGTAAACTCTCTACCTCCAAGCAGAGAAAAACTCCTCAATGGAATTGAGGAACGAAGACTATGGTGATACCATCTCAATACCATGTCTACTTTTTCAAAACTCTTAACACAATGTGCTTCACCAACATGCATCTGAGCACATCAGTAAATATTTGTTGCCAAATGCACTACAACTACCAAAACTCTTCACATTTCACCCAAAACTACTACTGCTGCCGTAACTATAGTACATGCTGTCATCGGCAAGACTACAGTGGCAGTCAATGTCCAATATGCTAAAAAATGCAAACAACTTGTAACAAATCACATAAACTCTAACTTTTGTCCTACAGTTTGTCACATTTTACTGATATGTAAATACACACTTCATCAAAGTATCTAAGTGACATTTTTGATGTATTTATGCACCTTTGACAATAGATGAATAAGTGTACAGGTGTCAGGAACCAGGACAGACAGATAACGGACCCAATAGCTTAACCTCACAATGAACTTTATTAAGGGTTTAGGGAAAGGGACAGAGTCAGACGCCCAGGAAGGGCTGGCAGATGGTCAGGAGATCACCTGCTGAAGCACACAGGCGTGCAGGCTGGATGAGCCTTGCGGCCAGGTCCTGGTGAGTCGAGCCGAGTCGTAGGCAGGCAGGGGTCGGTGCCGGGGACTGGAGAGCCGAGCAGTCGAGGGCAGGCAGGGGTCGGTGCCGGGGACTGGAGATCCGAGCAGAGTCGAGGGCAGGCAGGAGTCGGAACCAGGGACAGCAGAGCATAGCAGAGTCGGAGGGAGGCAGGAGTCGATACCGGAGGACTGAAGATAACTCACACACAGGCAGACAGGGGACAGACAGGAACAAACAGGAGACGAGCAGACAAACGGGAAACACAGCCAAACAGACGCTGGAGAGTCAGGAGTCAAAAAGCTTGCCGAGGAGTACACCGTGGTTCGCCGACAGACTGACAAAGAGTGAGTGAGGGAAGTGAGTTTAAATAGTGAACACCCCGGGAACTAAACGAGAGTAAACGAGCGTGAAACGAGAAGTGCAGGTGAGAGTGATAATCGAATAAACTCGTGATGGTAACAAACAAGGAAGTGCAGGTGAGGCGAATGATCACAGCAATCGTGAGGCGAGGAAGGCAGGTGGACAGAGAGATAATGGGGAGAGCGAGGGAATAATCTAATGAGGAGCTGAATGAGGAAGGGCAGGTGAAGAGAGAGATAATGGGGAGAGCGAGGGAATAATCTAATGAGGAGCTGAACGAGGAAGGGCAGGTGAAGGAGATAATGGGGAGAGCGAGGGAATAATCTAATGAGGAGCTGAATGAGGAAGGGCAGGTGAAGGAGATAATGGGGAGAGCGAGGGAATAATGTAATGAGGAGCTGAATGAGGAAGTGCAGGTGGAGAGAGAGATAATGGGGAGAGCGAGGGAATAATCTAATGAGGAGCTGAATGAGGAAGTGCAGGTGAAGAGAGAGATAATGGGGAGAGCGAGGGAATAATCTAATGAGGAGCTGAATGAGGAAGTGCAGGTGGAGAGAGAGATAATGGGGAGAGCGAGGGAATAATCTAATGAGGAGCTGAATGAGGAAGTGCAGGTGGAGAGAGAGATAATGGGGAGAGCGAGGGAATAATCTAATGAGGAGCTGAATGAGGAAGGGCAGGTGAAGGAGATAATGGGGAGAGCGAGGGAATAATGTAATGAGGAGCTGAATGAGGAAGGCAGGTGGAGAGAGAGATAATGGGGAGAGCGAGGGAATAATCTAATGAGGAGCTGAATGAGGAAGGGCAGGTGAAGAGAGAGATAATAGGGAGAGCGAGGGAATAATGTAATGAGGAGCTGAATGAGGAAGTGCAGGTGGAGAGAGAGATAATGGGGAGAGCGAGGGAATAATCTAATGAGGAGCTGAACGAGGAAGGGCAGGTGAAGGAGATAATGGGGAGAGCGAGGGAATAATCTAATGAGGAGCTGAACGAGGAAGTGCAGGTGAAGGAGATAATGGGGAGAGCGAGGGAATAATCTAATGAGGAGCTGAACGAGGAAGTGCAGGTGAAGGAGATCATGGGGAGAGCGAGGGAATAATCTAATGAGGAGCTGAATGAGGAAGGGCAGGTGGAGAGAGAGATAATGGGGAGAGCGAGGGAATAATCTAATGAGGAGCTGAATGAGGAAGTGCAGGTGAAGGAGATAATGGGGAGAGCGAGGGAATAATCTAATGAGGAGCTGAATGAGGAAGGGCAGGTGAAGGAGATAATGGGGAGAGCGAGGGAATAATCTAATGAGGAGCTGAATGAGGAAGTGCAGGTGAAGGAGATAATAGGGAGAGCGAGGGAATAATCTAATGAGGAGCTGAATGAGGAAGTGCAGGTGAAGAGAGTAAATCAAGACAACGCGGGGGAGGTGCGGTGCAGCACGGTAGAGTGAACCTAAATGACGAACAGATGGGAGACAGCTAACAAGTAACAGAAGAAATACCCTAAGCCCAAAGCGACACCGTGGCAATAGGCCTATACAGTGGACAAATGGATGATTCTTTGTACCTGAGTAAAGTACCATACGTATTAAAAAATATTGCTAAAAAATAAGCTAATCACAAAAACCAAGTGTGTTTCAGTGTTTTTCTTATATTTTGTAATTTTCCAGAATTCTATACCTGCAGTGTATATATCAATCAAATATGCACAATCATGGAAAAAGAAAACAAATCACTCCAGAAACACACCAGGATGAACCGTACCACGTGTTACCTTCACCCTGTGCTTACATATATTACATTGTGTTCCACAGCAGAAAGGTTCAGATCCCATTACCGGCATCACTTAGAGTTCCTAAAAGTACAGTATGTTATACTACCAAAGGAAATCCATGTAAATGTATGTAAAGATAGTTGTTCTCTGTAGAAGTTGATGCTGATCTATGGTTCTGCTGCATGTTGGATAGGCCATGACTTACAGTACATGCTGGTAATGGAACACACAGCAATATCAACTTTTTACTTGGTAATTTGTTGCCCACAAATATGCAAATGTAATCTCTTTGTATACCTGGTAACAAGCTATGCTGTAACAATTAAACATTCTATAGAAATGGATAAGTAAGTATAACAGTGCTAATTATTACTGTAATAATTATTTGGCTAAAAGATGATTGTCTCAACTACATTATTTCAGTTGTATGACAAAATGGAAAATGTTGTGTTTGTAACTATTTTTCCGATTTGTTTTAGGTTTTACCCTAAAGTTAATCGTTTTGGTAAGAGGACGGTGTCAATAAAAGGCAGGAAAAGTTGGGTAAGACTAAAAAAAACAACAGTGGACACTTCACAGTTAATTATGTTAACTGACAAGATGATTTTGCATAAAAACGGGCTTTTTTTCTTGTCCTTGACATGATTTCAGCAGCCCAACTGGTGGGTGTCTTCTTCATCATGTTTTCCTTGTTATTATGCTTAGTGTCCACTGGGTCCACTGTTGTTTTCTTTATTCGTACTCAACTTTTCCTGCCTTTTATTGACACCGTCCACCACCAACTTTTTTGAGACACGTTGCTGGCCTAAAATTTAAAATGACCATAAATATCCCATACAACAACAAAAAAATCCAGTTTCGATAACTGATATGTTATCTTTGGACAATTCTCAAAAACATATATTGCTTGTATGATTTCAAAACTGTAGCACTTCTTTTTTACTTACATTTAACAGAACGTCCCGACTTCATTGAAATTGGGGTTGCAGAGGGAGGTTATCGAAAGCAGTGGGTAGCCGATGATTGTTTGTGCTGCGCTGGTCACCCTCTGCAGACTTCCTGTCAACCTCTGTGCAGCTGGATTGCCACACTGACACAGCGGAGGTCAGCAGGCTCTCAGTGGTGGAACGGTAGAAGGTCACCAGCAGACTCTCAGTGGTGGAACGGTAGAAGGTCACCAGCAGACTCTCACTGGTGGAACGGTAGAAGGTCACCAGCAGGCCTGTGTTTAGTTGCTCCTTCCTGGGCATCCTGAGAAAGTGGAGCCGCTGCTGGGCGCTTTTTACCAGATGAGCAACCAGACGACTGTGGGGCAGCTGTGGTTAGAGAGCTGGTCTTGGGATTGGAGGGTTGCAGGTTATAATCCCGTACCAGTAGGAAGAATGTGGGTGGGGGAGTAAACAACTAGTGCTCTCCTGCACCCTCATCCATGGCTGAAGTGCTCTTAAGCAAGGCATCTAACCCCACACTGCTCTGGAGACTGTACCTAAATAACTGTGAGTTGCTGTGGATAAGAGTTTCAGCTAAGTATAATCTACACCATTTGAAATATAATTCTTGACTTGAAAGACTGACAATACTGTACTGTAATACAACTACATTTAATTTTGATTTTCAGAATAGGGATAGCTATTACTCTCTATAACTGTAACTCTCAGGTTGATAGAAATAGATTTATTTGCAAAATTTCACACTTTTTTCACATAGTTTTAGGTTTTCATGACAACTTTTGTTTCAGTGCCACATATCTCCATATCCATAAGCCTTCATTTTGAGCAGTGTGCATGCATTTTCAATAAATTGACATTTTGCTTTGTTAATGTGAAGTATTTTGCAATGAGAGGAAAAATGAACCAATTCTAAGATAAATCCGAAGCATAACAAAATGTGGAAAGCGTGATTATGTGTATTCTTTTAATTATATCAGTCTTGGTACTTCATGCTAAATGGTTGAGCAGAAATGACCTGCTCCTCCAACTCTGTAAGCCTAGCGTTTCCCAGTAGGGGGCAGTATGCACCCACTAATCTAAAGAACGATTCCTTTGGCAAGCAGACCGTCGAGGAACAAGTGTTGCAAGACAGCAACTACACATTGCATTTTCAGATATTAGATTCAATAGTTAAGAGAGTCTCTCTGCACCCATTCTGAGCTTGCCTTGTTTGCAAAATAAAAATGTTTGCGTGACAGTTTAATTCGCTGACGAAAGTGACAGTAAACAAACCAGTGAGCATCAGCCTCCTGCCTGTGACATCTGGCAGCTCAGTCAGACGAGCGACGGACACCTGCAGCTATTGCCTCGTGCACGCCGAAGGCTCCTGCAAGGCAAGTAAATGAGATGTCTCGCCCACTCCCGTTACAGCTTGCCTGTCTGCTAGCTCGTCATTACAGCCCTCTGGGTCTCACTGATGATAGCCCTGATTTTCAAGGCAGAATGGAAGGAAAGCTGATGGGAAAGAGAGTTTCTGTGTTGTTTTTTGGGGGTGAAGACGCCACTGGGAGCATGTTTTCTTATGACCTTTGTCACACTGTTATTGCAGTAAGATGAGCTACCTTATGACCTCACCTCATGCCACAGTGCTCAGATGGAGAAACTGCATCTTGCAGCCACTTACTGTACAATTAGTGGCCTAGCAAAGTGCAGCATTGGCAAAGCTTGACATGCTCAACACACTGTTAGACAGAGTCAGCCAGTCTGTCAGTCAGTCATTTAGGTTTATAAAGGTTAATGAGGTCCTTTGTGCCAACAGCCAAAGATAGATAGGTGGACAAGCAGACAGGCAGACAGACAGACAGATAGATAGAAACTAAAACACAAGAGGGTAAATGCTGATGTTTAAGAGAGCTGTGGCCATAAAAAGCCTTATTTTCACACAAACACTAAAGCAACACTAAAACACTTTTTACCTGGTCCCCCAGAGGGGATTGATCAGGTATTTCAATGATCCTGTCCGTACTGTATGTGTGTGTGTGTGTGTGTGTATCTGTCTTTCTGTCTGGCTGTCCGCCCGCAATGACCCTGTCCGTCCACATAAAGGGAACAGGTTGCCATCTTTGATTGCACTTGTTTGTAATTTTCGGTCACCCTACAGGTTAGAAGCTTAATTATCTTTCTTATGTCTTATGTCTTATGTCTTATGTCTTAACTTGCATAGTGCAGTGATACCCCATGGAGGGACGCAA
>CM050220.1:5857500-5895000 GCA_027475355.1 Coilia nasus | reverse complement strand
TAGGGAGGTAGGGAGGGGCTGGGGTACAGTAGGGGTAGGGAGGTAGGGAGGGGCTGGGGTGCAGTAGGGGTAGGGAGGTAGGGAGGGGCTGGGGTGCAGTAGGGGTAGGGAGGTAGGGAGGTGCTGGGGTACAGTAGGGGTAGGGAGGTAGGGAGGGGCTGGGGTACGATAGGGAGGGGCTGGGGTGCAGTAGGGGTAGGGAGGTAGGGAGGGGCTGGGGTACAGTAGGGGTAGGGAGGTAGGGAGGGGCTGGGGCAAAGCTGCTGCAAAGCTGTGGACTCGACTCAGACAGGCGGGGAGTTTTAGCGCTTAATCCCCCAGAGTAACCCATTGGCCAAGAGTCATATCCTAGCAGCCAGCTAAGATTAAGCTAACAACATCACCAGAATTAAATGACTACACATTTGACATTAAAATTAAATTTCATTAGTGGGCTGCACACACACACACACACACACACACACACACACACACACACACACACACACACACACACACACACACAAAATTGCCAGATACAGTAGTAGTGTTGAAAAACTGTACTTTGTGGTCCTCATTATATTTGGTTTGGTTGGAGAGAGAGAGAGAGAGAGAGAGAGAGCGAGCAGATTGTTTAATTAGGGTTCTTCACCAGGCCCTGGAGATGAGGGTCGTCTGAGAGCTCGTGCACTTGTGCTGGTTCTTTTTGAGCAGTGTACTTTCAGTTCCTGTCACCCGCTGCAATTTAAAAGCCTCCACAGATGCCTCCTCACTACGCTCCGATGCCCTTGACTGGCTTATGTGTGTCTGTATCTCTGCAAGGCCTATGTGTTTGTGTTTGTGTGTGTGTGTCTCTGTCTGTGTGCGTGGGTGTTTGTGTGTATGTGTGTGTGTGGGTGTGTGTCTGTCTGTATTTGTGTGTGTGTGAGACAGAGAGACGAGATTGATCGAGGCAAAGTTGTTCACTGGAGGTGTGTAATGCAATGTTATGGCTGAGCATGCAGCATACACACACTACAGTAACACACACACACGCATATATGGACATGCCTTCCAATAAATTGCAACTAAAAGTGGGACCATTTTTATTCAAGTTTCATTCCTCCGTACAGGAATTTTATGACTGGTATATTGCAAATATCTTGAATTTGCAATAGAAGGATACAATTGCAATATCGCAAAATCCCAGAGGGACTGTGTGTTACTGACTCCAATCCTGATCCGGACACCACATGAAATCTTCTGGTATTGGTTATAAAGCTACGCTTTAGTGCAGTCATGAGTATGTATAAATAATTATTAATACTAATTTCATCAATTTTTCAACCATAGGCTTTATGAAGGCACTGTAACCCATTAATGAATGTGTTTATGGAGTCTTATTACAGTAATGCAAGCTTCATGGAAAGTGTTAGCGAGATGCCTTCTTCCAATCTTAAAAGTGTTCTTGGATCACAAATTAATCATTTAGGTAAAGCACACTATACGTAGACACACATTACAATATAGCCTGACACTCCACTGACCATATACGCATTTGCAATATATTGCAACTAAAAGGTCATTTTGTTTTATTCTTCAATGCAGAAGTTCTATGACTGGTATATAGCAGATATCTTGAATTTGCAATAGTAAGATAAAATTGCAACATCACAGAGTCCTAGAGGGACTGTATTACAGTAATCCCAGAGGGACTGTTTTAATCACAGCTACTGACTCCAATCCTGATCCTGACACCACATGAAATCTTCTGGTATTCCCTTATCTGCATTGTGCCAGACTAGAGATGCTCTTTGGTTTGTGTAGGAGAGCTTACAGGAGCAAGACAGAGCACAATGGTTTAAATTACACCCTAGCAGCGTTCATGCCACAGCCAGCACCTCCGGTGCTCGGGCCCTAATTACATCAAAGCAGCATTCATGTCAGACAGAGAGCCAATATTATTATTTATGCATTACACTCCTTGTGAAAGAAATGTCTCATTCTTATCGTATCTCATTTTATCATACACCTTTGCAAACACTGCATAATGGCTTTAGGTCTATAATTGAATATTATAAGCCAAGGTAATAGGAGCATGGAACATTCATGTTGCCTTGACAACAATCTCATGGTGACAATATTATTATAATTAGCTGAGGTGGATTTTTGAGGCTTCGATTAAACTATTTTAAGAGTCAGCATTCTACAGACTCATTACATTACATTATACATCATTTCGCTGACATGCATATCTAGAGCGACTTACAGTAAATTAGGGACAGGGACAGTCCCCCTGGAGCCATGTGGGGTTGGATTACGCACTTAAGGGCACCTTAGTCATGGATGAGGGTGCAGGAGAACACTGGTCGTTTACTCCCCCACCCCCCTACACACACACACACACACACACACACACACGCACACGCACGCACACACACACACACACACACACACATTTTTCATACTGGTACAGGAATTGAACCTCTGACTCTCCACTTAAATTTAAATTAAATCTCCGCACCCAAGACTGACTCCTTTAAACATTAAGCCTATGCACCTGGGCACCTAAGCACATTTAGGTTTTTTTTGGGCACAAAAACATGTAGAGTTCAAAATGTATGTGTGGAGACAATAATATCAGTACATCACATAAATTGCCAGTAATGAAACTATCACAAATATTTGAGGAGTCCATGGGAAAAATTGTCTTTCACAGAGGTGTGGATTTCCTGGTTGGGTACAAGTACTTCTGAGATGGACCATATAACATGTGAGGCAATGCAATCTCTTCAGCATGGTGTTATCTAAGTGATAACTGAAATTGAAAGTTTATGATGCTCACTCAGCAAGTTTGTAGACAATAAAAAAATCTACGCAAAGCTGTGCACCCTTGTCGCGTTTAATTTTTACAGCAGGTTAACACCAATCACTTGTTTATAGGTAGCGTAATATAACATAATGCACAGATGGTACCATAATTCATAATTTATGTTGCAGTGAATGAATCTAGTGTTGAGGTCTAGGCTACGCTTTTACTTTCTCTGAAGCCTTGTGTGTGTGTGTGCGTGTGTGTGTATGTGTGTGTGTGTGTGTGTGTGTGTGTATGTGTGTGTGTTGCAACTGGAACTGACATTTCCTGTGGGATCAATAAAGTATCTATCTGTCTATCTATCTGTCTGCCGGTCTGTCTGTCTGTCTATCTCTCTATCTATCTATCTATCGATCTATCTGTCTGTCTGTCTGCCAATTTTGATTGGTGGTTTGATTGATGCTGAGTGTTTTGATGGTAATCTAAAAGGGTTGTGTTTAGTTGCTTTGGCTGCTGGGTGCTTGTCAGGTACATGGAGGTAATACAGCAATAAAGCACATTGTCCAAGACATGGCTGCATCAACCAGGCTACACGAATATGAATACATGTGAATAAATCAGCCCATACAGGCACAAAACATTCAAGATCAGGGTCAAGGTATCTTTAATGTCCTCAAGGGACAGTTTGATATGCAGCCATCAGAGAAATACACGCACCAACAATAACACAGAATTACAAACACATTACTCAACAAGGACTATTTAAAAGGATGGATACAACAGGTCAAAATGAGCTCTTGGGGTAAGAGAGAAACTTCTGAGAACAGAAGGTGAATGGGGTCAGCTAAAATTGCCTGAGCTTTTTTGGGAGACCTGGTTTTGTGGAGAGGGGAGATGATGTTTAGAGGGGCAATAGTGTGTCAGGAATGCTGTTGCTGCAACAGCAATGTAAGCTATGCTTCTCTCGCCTGGATGCCGTGGGCTGGAATCACACGAGGATAAAGGGTTGGTGGACTGAATCGGATTGGAGTGAATTGGATTAGATTAACCTTTGCTGTCTCTCTTGGGACATATCTGTCTTGGGCTGATAGGGAAAACACCAACATCTCACATTTACCCATGTAACGTACAAGAACAGCGACATCTGAAATGTTTTGTGGACTAAATCAGAATATGTGGAATATTCTCTTGACTCAAATACAGTTTGGACCAAACTTGGTCAGATAAGCATACAGGATTACATACATACATTAGATTAGATTAGATTAGATTAGATTAGATTAGATTAGATTCAACTTTATTGTCATTACACATGTATACATACATACATACATATATACATACATGCATCCAGGCAAACACATACAGACACAAATACACACGCACACACACACACACACATACATACAGTACATGTGAATGACAGAGGCAGTAAAAAATATATAAGATGGAACCACTGCCTATCTTAGAGTCAGCGGTCATGTTTTTACCATGTTCTGTATGCATGGCCTCCCAACCAGTCTAGTTCATCGAACAGAATCACACACTGCATAGGGGCAAGAAGAGAGGAGACAGACAGCGTCCACAGCTCCCAAGAACTATTTTACGAGACGAGAAGATTGTCGATACTTAAAAAAAGACAAAAAAGATTCTTTTTACAGGAACAGAGCTGGGGGCAACTCTGAGATGAAGTCCCGCTGTAATGAAGTGCACCACTGACCCTCCAAAATGGCCCCCTCAGGATAATGTGCAGTAGCACCATAAAAGAGAACCAAATTAAAGAAGTCGCCACAGAGGCTGGTGTTTACTGAGCATGACATGGGCAGACATTGAGCATTGAGGTGTAAGTGTTAGCCACAATTGTATCTTTCTCAGCCCCCTCATGTATTGTGGTACATTATAAACAATTACTAAAGACTGCAATATGCTCATTAGTACATTGTGTGCATGTTAACACATTAGCATTTGGAGTTAACAGTGGCAGAGCAATGGTGTCACTGTTTGGTGTACTTTCGCATTTAAAAAATGCTTAGTGTGAAGCACAGGGAAATACAAAAATGACAGGAAACGCATGCAGCCGTAACAGTTGGCGTTAACACATTAGCATTTGGAGTTAGCAGTGGGAAACGCATGCAGCCGTAACAGTTGGGTTAACACATTAGCATTTGGAGTTAGCAGTGGGAAACGCATACAGCCGTAACAGTTGGGTTAACCCTAACATTAGCATTTGGAGTTAGCAGTGGGAAACGCATACAGCCGTAACAGTTGGGTTAACCCTAACATTAGCATTTGGAGTTAGCAGTGGCAGAGCAATGGTGTCACTGCTTGGTGTGCTTGCACACAATTCACTTTAAAACATGCTTAGTGTAAAGACTTAAACCCAGCCAACTAATGTTCTGGCATAGACCGTGTTGTTTTATTTCATACTGCAAAGTTTACGCATAACAAACATGGTGATTTGACTCAGTTTAATTCTCTGAGAGAGGAGAGGAGACAGACAGCGTCCACAGCTCCCAAGAACTATTTTACCAGATGTTAAGATCGTCGATACTTAAAAAAAGACAAAAAGATACCATAGTCATAAGTCACATATGAGGCAGAGGACATTCTTGTTTGGTTTCTCTATTTCTTTTTAAAAACAGGTTAAGTGCTACCATCATGCCCACAGTCCCCCCACAGCTCTGTGTCTTAGACTGGGGTAGCACAACTTTAGAGGAGCACAACTTTAGAGGAGCACAACTTTAGAAGAGCACAACTTCCAAGGGCACTGGCCACCTTATGCGCATCCTCCATAATGCTGGGGCCAGTAATATACAGCCATTTTACTGGGTGCTCCTCCATCACCAGCAAATTGAATTGCTGTATTAAATGAGAGAGGAGAGTAGAGGAGAGGAAAGGAGAGGAGAGGAGAGTTTGGTGTGTGTGTGGGAGTCATTCAGGGGACTCACAACATGGCGGAAACTTACTGCCACAAAGTCAGAAGTTCAAGAGGAACAGCCTTCCTCAGAGCAGGGAGAAGACGGGCGTAATTACTGTGGTGGCACCTCCATAAAGTATACTGTCTCTGTGCTTAGGAGCAAAAGCCGGCCTCAGGTTATGAGCTCATTTTTAGGAGCAGTTATCTGAGTTTAGGATCAGGGTCCACCACAACAAGGACCAAACTAAATCTGCTTTTGGACAAATAAATCTAGTCATCAGATGAAACCTTTCAATTACTAAAATGCTAGGCTTTTTGCTAGGCTTTTTTGACATCATTCACAGGTCATGAAACACAACAGAATTCTGTGCCCTCTTAGAAATTCAGTTGGTGTGTGTGTGTGTGTGTGATATATATATATATACACAGAGAGAGAGAGATAGAGATATAGAGAGAGAGATAGAGATATAGAGATAGAGATAGCAATATGACATTCCATTACTTACTGAGATTTTTGTGTGATTTTTGTACATGCATCTGAGTGTGTAAAGTCCACCAATCATTAAAATGTTTCTTCAGACAGTCGAACACAACAAAGTATGTTTAAGTATGTTTACGTTACTTCTAAGCAGAACTGATTTGCACTGATTTGCAAAACTGAAATAATGAACATTTCCTTTTTTTCAGACAAATGGGACTTTCACTTTCACCACCATGTCTTACCCTCTGCAACCATGAGTAATATTTCCATTGAACAGATGCTGATGCGTGTGTTTGATGTGAAAGCACAGACCTCACTGCCAGCCTAGAGCAGCAACAAGAAGTAGCCATCATAAGACAGACCAGTGTGTTTCCATGGACATGTGACACAGGTACCGAAAGAAAGTGGGAATTGTTGGATGTTGTGTGCTGTCTGTGAGAGAGTGTGTGTGTGTGTGTGTGTATGTGTATGTGTGTGTGTGTGTGTGTGTGTGTGTGTGTGTGTGTGGGAGAGAGAGTGCTATCGATCCCATCTCAGATTCACATTCACACAAACAAACGACACAAGAGTCTGTGAGCCAGTAGGCCATTAGTATGTTTACAGTCCCCCAGGACTGTTTAGAGGAAATGACCAACCACTGAGGGGAAAGTAAATAAGGCTGACTACCCCTCTATGATGGAGATGTTATATAGATGCTATAAAAGAATGCATTCTATAACAGTGCAGGATTCTGAAATTCTACATTGTATTCTAGAGACCCTGATGTTCTTTACAACACTCATCCTCCCAATATTTCCATTTCAGGAGTTTCAAGATTCAGCTGTCTCTCCCTTCCCCTCTCTCCCTCTCTCTTACTCTAACTCTTTCTCTCTCTCTTTCTCTCCCTCGCTCTTTCTCTATCTCTTGTTCTCTCTCTTTCTCTCTCTCTCTGTCTCTGTCTGTCTGTCTCTCTGTCTCTGTCTCTGTCTGTCTGTCTGTCTGTCTCTCTCTCTCTCTCTCTCTCTCTCTCTCTCTCTCTCTCTCTCTCTCTCTCCCACACACACACACACACAGACTTACCGCAGGAACAATTCAAGTGCGTGAATGTCTTGGTTTAGCTATTGTTTTTCCAGCATGCATTTTTTTCCAGAACTAAAAAAGGCCCCTGAGCCTGTTGGGTCTGCACTGCTACGCCACTGTGAGGAGGCCCTGAGCCTGTTGGGTCTGCACTGCTACGCCACTGTGAGGAGGCCCTGAGTCTGTTGGGTCTGCACTGCTACGCCACTGTGAGGAGGCCCTGAGCCTGTTGGGTCTGCACTGCTACGCCACTGTGAGGAGTATTGTGCTTTATAGTGATGTGTCATAATAATGATGTGTTTTATTAACCCACAAATCCTTCATCACGATGATGCATAAGGCTTATGACACGTAAGGCTATTTCATGGAGACTGTCAGACACGTAAGCTACAGCACCTCTCTAATGAATACCTATCATGCTTTAGCTGTCTGTGAAGAGAACACAACACACACACACACACACTTGTGCACACTGTGTGACCAACACACAAATACACACACACACACACACACAAACACCCACACACCCACACCCACACATATATACACACATACACAGTCGCACACACACACACACACACACACACACACACACACACATACACACATACACACACACACACACACATATACACACACACACACACAGTCACACACACACACACGTACACACCCACACACACACACACACACCCCTAGTGACTAGCCCTGCACTGTCTGGCCAGTATACCACCAGCTTCACACTTACTCAGCCCAGCACAGTCACACACACACACACACACACACACACACACACACACACACACACACAGACACACACACACACACACACTTAGCCCAGCATAGTCAGACAGCACTGCCTTGCTCCATTCGGCCCACACACATAAACCGCAAAGCACTCTGGGTGATAGTCTCACAATGTCACATTTTAACTCACTTTTCTTCTTGTATACAAGTTAGAGAAACATCGTAGTCAGTCAGTCATAACCATAAAACTGAAATGATATACTGTATGGTTAATGTCATTTCATTTCGCTTTCATATGTTTGTCCTTCTGCCAGTATGGGCGGCTTGACCTTCAGGCATGCAGTGGTAGAGGGAGGCCATTGCTCTCAGCTCAGACTCAGCCGTGTTTCATTAGCTATTAGCCTCCATTCCACTCTAATCTCTACTCTCCTCTCCCCGTAACACTGCAGTCATTAACTTTTATTCAAAACCTCCCCCCCAAAATACCCTGTATCGTAACTAATGTCAGCCATTACACACCGTGAACCCCTGATAACTACAATAAAAGCTTTTTTCCATTATATTTGTGCAGAATATCTGTCCCCAATTTATATGGATTTGCGTGGGTTATGTCAGGTTAGTCATTCTAAGGCATGCAGAGGGTTTCTGTATTTACAACAGACTTCTCAGTGCAAATGTATACAGTAGACACAGATGTGACCTGCAAGGATGATCCCTTATAATAATCACAGAAGAGAAAATTCTTCTCTTTATTTCACCCTGGGTCTGTGGAAATTTGCATAGATTCTTCAGTTCCTTAAGGCTCTAAAAGTATTTTCTTTTGCTTTATTTTTCAAACATTTCCTAGATAAGGTTTGCAACAGCTGTACATAAATATGAAATAAATAAACGACTATGTTGCTGTTTCTTGTTTTCCTTTGAGTTGAGTCAATTATTATTTATGCAGCCCTGTGTGAGGATTAAAACACACTGTGAGTTTATTCATCATTTATGTCTCGTCCACCAAATTTGTTTCTGTGTGTGAGAGAGACAGAGAGAGAAAAAGAGAGAGAGAGAGAGAGAGAGAGAGAGAGAGAGAGGGAGAGAGAAAGATGTGTTTGATCACATTAGTTACATTTTCAAAAAAGCATGAGCAAACCATCACCCTCAGCCATGTGGCATTTGATTTTAGAGCATGATCCTTCCTTTTGATCAGGCAGCTGGGCTACATTAAAAATACACACAGTGACTAAAATACCCCGTTTTAGCACCATAGCCGTGGACCCCAAACAACCAACTCCAGCCTCTCAATTATATCCTCACTTTTTAGCCATTAAGGGATATTGTCAGTGCATTTCATGAAGGGCTTTCTGAGTTTCAGACTCTGCGTTAAACTAGGCATAACTAAACAGCCATTTTACAAAGTGCTTCTTTCGAGAGCCATCTGTATAAAACTGCGTACAGGGAGACACTCTAGGCATCTGAAGCATGAATTAAACATTGATGGGCTTGCTAACATAATTTTGTACAGCACAGTTTGGGTCACACAGTCTGGTGTGCATTTGAGGGTGCTAACGTGTGTGTGTGTGTAGGTGTGTGTATGTGTGTGTGTGAAAGAGAGAGAGACAGACAGAGAGACAGAGAGACAAAGAGAGAGAGACAATATGTCTCCCCTTGTGGGGAACCGCCAGACTAGTTGCTCAGACTAGTTTCTTAGAAGGTAATGGTGTTATGGTATTATGCTGTTGCCTTTGCACCAATCCACCACAGGACTCCCATACAAGCATAACTATTCATTAGCTGAACCAGTGTCCCCTGAATATGTGTGGGAAAAGGGCTCCCCTCTGTGACCCTGGTTTTAATTAGGGGTGCACCAGATGTGAGATGGGGTACGGGGTATGTGGTCATCACCATATTTCAGTGCTCATAGTGCAGTGTGGATAGAAACACCACATGTTACAGTGCACCTAAATACTGGTCTACTAGCAGAGCTATATAACTCAGTAAAATGAGTTATCATTGAAGGTGGTAAACTGGAGATCACTAACACCACACCAGCCCTTAACATCAAGTGCCATTGTGCAGCGATCACAGTACCACCTGAGACACCTGTACAGGTGACAGGAAAATCTGTCTCTGCAGATGAATGCTGAGTTTTAAGAACTGCAAGGGCGGCATGAAAGAATGAGCCATAATAAATCTCAGGGAGGCGACATGGAATGAAATAACACATTCTTCTCAGAGGAAACGTACCAATCACGGATCTGCAATAATAAGCATTCATCTTTTTAATTGAGCCCCCTCCACCCCCTCAGTTCACACCCCCCTAGGTGATATATTCACAGTTTCCATTGTACCTGGCCTTCCTTTAATGAAGAATTAAGAGGCTAGTCTCCCCACCGGGCTTCAAACCCTGGGGTGCGTTTCCCAAAAGCGTCGTTGCTAACTTCCTTAGCAACTTCGTAGGTTTGAACGATGGTCTTACCACACTGCTGTTTCCCAACACCATCGTCCAGACTTAGCAACCAACGATGTTTACAACTACAGTAGTCCGATGGATCGTTCAACGACGCAAGTGTTTCCCAACAACAAAGTCTGGACGAACCATCGGAAGTTCCATCGTGAAGCTGTGCAGTTGGAACGATTAGCATGGACCTGTCGTGAGACCGTCGTGTTTGTTCACGTGACGTCTTGCTCGTCACCTTTGGCCCTTTTGTGGCGGATTACGCGGCTGTCTGTGCGTTGCTGCCACCATCTGCATAAATTATGTTACTCCCAATTCACTTAATTATCGGTATTGCATTGCCAGATCATGTAAAAAGAAGGTAGAAAACACACCCGATAGCACACAAAAAGCTGGTGCAAAATGTGGTTGGATAAAAGTTAATGTGCGTCAGTGATGTTAATGAGCACTTTTGTAAAATTGTGATGTATGTGCACTGATTACTGACCCACAAGCACGGTTATTCCATTGCCCCGTAGATCATTTACACCTGTTACAAATTGATTACTCTTCGGCAGGATTCGAACCCATATCTCACCGAAAAAGACAACACTTCCTTTGACAGACCGACGAGCTAACCACTCATCCACCTCACCACTTAGTCTACCTACCGGGAGGGAGTGGTTATATTTATAGCTGTTGCTCTATGCAGTATAAATTAAATATATAGACATGTGATACAAACTGACAGTCGGTTACTTTTAATGAGTAGGGCACATGGTTGTGTTTACGGAGATACCCCAGAGTTTCTACAGCTGTCATACCGGCTTAAATGAAATGAGACTACGTTTATGTCCTTATGTAGATCAATCGTTTCTGTCGTTATCCGCAACGAATGCATCCGAATACTCTCCGAGCACTTCCGAAACATCTGGGTACTTTGCAGTTTGAACCACCTAAGTCCAAACTAACAACAGTTCAGACTTCCATCGTACTTTGGTGGTTGGAGATTTTCGGGAAACAGTCGGTTGTGGCGTGCTGAGTAGTTTGAACCTACGT
Source organism: Coilia nasus (assembly GCA_027475355.1). Classification (NCBI taxonomy): domain Eukaryota; kingdom Metazoa; phylum Chordata; class Actinopteri; order Clupeiformes; family Engraulidae; genus Coilia; species Coilia nasus. The sequence goes on along the minus strand of CM050220.1, from coordinate 5,883,548 downwards.
TGTACAACGGTGGTTTAATGCTAACCTCCGTCGTTGTTTGGGAAACGCACCCCAGGTCTCCGGGGTAATAAATATGCTTTGCCCACATCGCCAAAGAGCCAGGCTTGTCGGTGTGGCAGTCAGAGCACACCCACAACTCTACTGATGGTCACTCCATCACATTGCCTTTCCCTTCGGGAGGCACGCCAGTGCGCTTCACACACTCAAGTGTCCCTCACCATACTTCTCCCATCCAGGTTGCCCCACATACTGGTGCTTCACCCATCACTGGGGACCCTCACCGGGCTCACACAATGGCTGCACCTCCGATGACCTCACGGCAAGCCATCCCATCTCTGACACCATTTGTATCAAAGGGTAGGAGAAGTCACCCCACCTGGCTTCGAACTCGGGTCTCCGGGGAATTAAAGATGTGCTTTGACTGCAGCTGTAATGAGCCAGACTTCTTGGTGTTGTGGTAACAGCACGTTTCATACACCATATGTGAAATAGAACAATTGCGCAGGTGTCTTCAGCCAGCAGGCAGACCAGTGGTTACCCTGCTCTGCAGAGCTTTCAAAGCTAAGCAGCTGTGGGGCTGATCACAGCTTGGATGGGAGAACTCCTCGTTGCTGCAGGGAGGGTGGGTGGTGTGCAGCAGGTAGGGAGTGTGCTTCTCTCTAGCTCAAAAAAAAATAAAAAATACACCGCTCCCCAGCACAGTGATGGGATCCTGTGCTGTAGGAGATCTTGCTGCCTTACACATGGGCAGTTAGGTGTTTGTCTGATTTGGCATGTGTTGGAAAATGAGAGAGTTTCCTAGTGTCTTAGAAGAGTGTGCTTCTCTCTAGCTCAAAAAAAAAAAAAACATTTGTCAGGTAACTTGAAGAGTTAGACAGTTCTGATAATGGAGGAAGTTAGATTGTCTGCATAGTCCAAAGAATCATCAATCAAATTAAACCACATGATGTTATTGGACGTCGACCACAGTAATTTCTTAACAGTACTTTCCAACCTGAAACAATGAAGTTACCTGACCAATGTTGTAGTATATTCAAGTTTAGCAGTTAAAAAATGAGGTCCTGTATTTAAGATCATTTGCAAAGTCATACAAAAACATAAATTGTGTCAATTTAAAACAAAACTAACCACTAATTTCTTAACACAACCTTTACATCTAAAACAAAATTGAAGTTACTTGCCCAATGTTCTATGACACCAGCAAACTTTCTCTCGGTTTCCAAGGAGTGCCACAGCAGAGGGCCTGCTGAGTGCCACTGGTCTGCCTACTGGCTGAAGACACCTGTGCAATAAGAAATATTTCACTTCTGTGCCCTTAGTGTTGGTATTTTTTAAAACATACATCATACATAGTATTGTTGTCATCCCAATTATAAATGGGAAGTGGACTATTGGACAGGCAGGGATTTGAAATTTCAAGCTTGAGGATAGAGATCTCCTGTGTGCTACATGCCTGCTTTTACCCACACTCTCTCTGGTGGTGCTAATATGAATGTGAAAAAAACACCACAGAGAGCACGACCCCTGTGGCTATGGTTGGACAAGAACCTCCAGCCTCAAGAATGCAAACCAGTACCAGTGTCACTGCACCACACTGGATGCAAACCAGGGGTGCGTTTCCCAAACAACGACGGAGGTTAGCATTAAACCACCGTTGTACAACGTAGGTTCAAACTACTCAGCACCCCACAACTGACTGTTTCCCGAAAATCTCCAACCACCAAAGTACGATGGAAGTCTGAACTGTTGTTAGTTTGGACTTAGGTGGTTCAAACTGCAAAGTACCCAGATGTTTCGGAAGTGCTCGGAGAGTATTTGGATGCATTCGTTTCGGATAACGACAGAAACGATTGATCTACATAAGGACATATACGTAGTCTCATTTCATTTAAGCCGGTATGACAGCTGTAGAAACTTTGGGATATCTCCGTAAATACAATCATGTGCCCTACTCATTAAAAATAACAACCGACTGACTGTTTGTATCATATGTCTGCATATTTAATTTATACTGCATGGAGCAACAGCTATAAATATAACCACTCCCTCCATGTAGGTAAGTGGTGAGGTGGATGAGTGGTTAGCTCGTCGGTCTGTCAAAGGAAGTGTTGTCTTTTTCGGTGAGATATGGGTTCGAATCCTGCCGAAGAGTAATCAATTTGTAACAGGTGTAAATGATCTACGGGGCAATGGAATAACCGTGCTTGTGGGTCAGTAATCAGTGCACATACATAGCAATTTTACAAAAGTGCTCATTAACATCACTGACGCACATTAACTTTTATCCAACCACATTTTGCAACAGCTTTTTGTGTGTTATCGGGTGTGTTTTCTACCTTCTTTTTACATGATCTGGCAATGCAATACCGATAATTAAGTGAATTGGGAGTAACATCATTTATGCAGCTGGTGGCAGTAACGCACAGACAGCCGCCTAATCCGCCACAAAAAGGCCAAAGGTGACGAGCAAGACGTCACGTGAACAAACACGACGGTCTCACGACAGGTCCATGCTAATCGTTCCAACTGCACAGCTTCACGATGGAACTTCCGATGGTTCGTCCAGACTTTGTTGTTGGGAAACACTTGCGTCGTTGAACGATCCATCGGACTACTGTAGTTGTAAACATCGTTGGTTGCTAAGTCTGGACGATGGTGTTGGGAAACAGCAGTGTGGTAAGACCATCGTTCAAACCTACGAAGTTGCTAAGGAAGTTAGCAACGACGCTTTTGGGAAACGCACCCCAGTACCAGTGTCACTTTCTATGAGTTCAACCAGTCCATTAGTTTTTATTCTGTTTTTCTATCTGACACTAGCAACAAAGCGCAAAGTCAGGCTATTGAACAGGCCAGGGTTTGAACTCTCAATCTTCTGGGTGGGGACTTTACAGTGCTACCACTACACTATCCATCCTGCAGGCTACACTATGGCTTTTTCCCTATTCATTCGTACTCTTTCCATAAGTGAAATATGACCTCACGGCAAGCCATCCCACCTCTGACACCATTTGTACCAAATGGGAGGAGCAGTCACCCCGCCAGTCTCCGAACCCCAGTCTCCAGGGTACGAAACATGTGCTTTGACCGCAATGTGAAAAAGCCAGGCCCCTTGGTGTTGTGGTAAAGGTGCATGCTTAGTACCCTGGAGACCGGGGTTCGAAGCCCGGTTGGGTGACTTCTCCTCCAATTTGTTACAATCTTAAACCATCGTACCCAACTCCATATGTGAAATAGAACAATTGCACAGGTAACTTCAGCCAGCAGGCAGACCAGTGGTTACCCTACTCTGCTGAGTTCTCAAAGCTAAGCAGCTGTGGGGCTGGTCGCAGCTTGGATGGGAGACCTCCTAGTTGCTGCAGGGAGGGTGGGTGGTGCAGCAAGTAGGAGGTGCTCTTCTCTCTAGCTCAACAAAAAAATACACTCCTCCCAGCACAGTGATGGGATCCTGGGCTGGGAGATGTTGCTGCCTTACACAAGGGCAGTTTGTTAGTTTGTTAGTTTGTTAGTTAGTTTGTTAGTTTGTTTGTTAGTTAGTTAGTGATTCCTCAGATTTGGCATGTGTTGGAAAATGAGACAGTTTCCTAGTGTCCTAAAACATTAAGGTAACATTACAAGATCAGATAATGGAGGTGATATAACATTGGTTAAGTAAAAGTTGTCTTAGGAAATTAGTTTTGTTAGACTTTGCAAATAGGAAGAGGAGGTACTACAACATTGGTTCAAGTTGAAAACTAGTGTTGGTGGAGAAGAATATTAAAGTAATTTCTTAACACTACTTGTCAATGTTGTAGTACCTTCTCTTCCTATTTGTAAGATCGTTTGCAAAGTCTAACAAAAACATTAACCCTGTCATTTTAAAACAAAACTAATTTCCTAAGACAAGTTTTACTTGACCAATGTTATATGACGACCTCCATTATCAGAACTGTATAACTCTTGAGAAATATTTTCACACTAGAAAACTGGCTCTCATTTTCCAACACATGCCAAATCTGAGGAATCACTAACTAACTGCCCTTGTGTAAGGCAGCAACATCTCCCAGCCCAGGATCCCATCACTGTGCTGGGAGGAGTGTATTTTTTTGTTGAGCTAGAGAGAAGAGCGCCTCCTACCTGCTGCACCACCCACCCTCCCTGCAGCAACTAGGAGGTCTCCCATCCAAGCTGCGACCAGCCCCACAGCTGCTTAGCTTTGAGAACTCAGCAGAGTAGGGTAACCACTGGTCTGCCTGCTGGCTGAAGTTACCTGTGCAATTGTTCTATTTCACATATGAAGTTGGGTACGATGGTTTAAGATTGTAACAAATGGGAGGAGGAGAAGTCACCCAACCGGGCTTCGAACCCCAGTCTCCAGGGTACTAAGCATGCACCTTTACCACAACACCAAGGGGCCTGGCTTTTTCACATTGCGGTCAAAGCACATGTTTCGTACCCCGGAGACTGGGGTTCGGAGACTGGCGGGGTGACTGCTCCTCCCATTTGGTACAAATGGTGTCAGAGGTGGGATGGCTTGCTGCGAGGTCATATTTCACTTATGAGCCCTTAGTGTTGGTATTTTTTTAAACATACATCAGCAGCTGCTGTGCACTGGATCAAACAAAGATATTGCTGCTGCTGCTGCTTTTGTTGTTTTAACTAATTATAAATGTGAAGTGGACTATTGAACAGTCAGGGATATGAACTTTCAACCGAGCAGCAGAGTGGGGTAACCACTGGTCTGCCTGCTGGCTGAAGACACCTGTGCAATAAGAAATATTTCACTTCTGAGCCCTTAGTGTTGGTATTTTTTTAAAACATACATCATACATATTATTGTTGTTAGGGTAAACCAATTATAGATGGGAAGTGGACTATTGGACAGGCAGGGATATGAACTTTCAACTTTGAGGATGGGGAGCTCCAGGGCTTCCACTGCACTGTCTCCTGTGTGTGACATGCCTGCTTTTACCTACACTCTGGTGGTGCTAATATGAATGTGGAAAAAACACAGTAGAGAACACAACCTCAACCCTGTAGCTATGGTGGGACTTGAACCTCCAACCTCAAGCATGTAAACCAGTACCAGTGTCACTGCACCACCTTTCTTTCCATGAGCTCACCACACCATTAGTCTTTATTCTGTTTTTCTACCTTATACAAGCAACAAAGTGCAAAGTCAGGCTATTGAACAGGCCAGGGTTTTAACTCTCAATCTCCTGGGTGGGGACTCTACAGTGCTACCACTACACTATCCCTCCTGCAGGCTACACTGTGGCTTTTTCCCTATTCATTCGTACTCTTTCCACTTCTATTAGTCCCTACTCTATTTTCTACTTCACACTAGCAATAAGTATAGTAGTGCATAGTAGGCAGAAACTTGCAAATCATAACCAGGGCAGAAATCAACAACTAGAGAACATGGCCGAGATTTAACAAGGACTGTTCTCTTTCCTACCATTAGCTGACATGGGACGTGAACTGATGACCTTCTGCATAGCACGTTGGCCCTCTCCCACTGTTCCACCTCACCACATTGAAGCTGAGCACGAGTTCAGTGCCTGAATCCAAGCGCACACAGGGGACACTAACTGACTGATGAGTTGGCACACGCAGGGGACATTAATTAACTGATTGATGAATTGATTGGCCTTTAATCCATCCAAAAGCAGCCTAAACCTCATGAAGCCTGTCTTTCCTAATCATATCATACCATCATGTCTTATCATCGTATCATGTCACGTCTTAATTTTCTTATAAATAAATGAAGTATCTCTACTCTACGATGTGCATGAAACGTCACAGTATTAAACTGGCGACTCAACCACCCACACATATCCTCCTCTAAGGCTCTGTCTGGTCCTGATGGGAAGGATCAAAGTTACAGGCCCTTATCGTGAGGCTTCTCCGCAGGATTGGGCGATCTATTTCCAGCATCACACCATCTAAACGCCACTCACCCAAGACGCCACAGATGGGAGGTGATATTGCTTGTAGATTACTGTAAGTGTAACCATGACAACACACTTGAAACGATAAGCCAAACTCTGACTGTTTCGTGTGTGTTTGTGAAAAGACAAATAGTGGACATAGGGTATGATCCACTAAGACTAGTATAATACAGAGCTGAGCAGATAGAAAGGCAGGAAATTGTAGACTATAGAGCTGGCCACATCCCCATGGTTTTCCCCAGGAAGCTGGATCTACCTGAGCCCGACACAATGGAAAAGCTGTTCTTCTGTTTATTAGACTGAAGGATACTATGAAACCACATAGGAGGGAAATAGTCTGTAGTACTTGACCAGATAATACACATATGACCCTTGTATGTTGGGGCAGGTGTATCAGAAGGGCAAGGGGCCAACCAACCGTGACGTCATCATTACAGTATGTAGGGGCAGTTGTTGGAATTCCACACATACAGTCGCATTTTAATGTATTTTCCATTTTGTATGTGTGTTAGAGCCTCTCTTCAAAATATGAGATAGGTCATTATCCTACTTGTCAATAGTAACAACATAGGATACAGCATACCACTCCTCCATATCCCGTCTACACACAATTTCAACACCGCGTTCTGGCTATGCATATTTAGTTCCTATAATGCAACAGTGATGGACGCTTGAACACTGCAGATTTCACATGTGCATTTCTCATAGGGCGAGACACACCAAGATGTAACCAGGCACCCCAATCACAGCTGTGTTTCCAGCCCCAGTTCAGATCTGAAGGGAGAGATGAGAGAGGTGAAAATACTACTGACATTAAAGATGGCAGCTGATTCCAGGAGCCGACAATACGCATCCTTCCCTCAGCCCCAATAAAATTCCCACTCGAGGTTTAATGTGAGAGGCGCTGACTCGTATAAAATGAGCTCGAAACAAAGGTGCAGGATCATGGGAGTGTAAACAGTTGCTCTAATAAAGCCATACTCGCAAATTAATTAACTCCACTGAGCCAATCAAAATGGAGCAAAGGCCCCTTAATTGGGCATTACAGCCGAGATTTGTGGGTCAGGGATTTGATTGTGAGGCTAATTAGTTTTTTGCGTGTGTGTGTTTCCAAAAATTTTTTTACCTATGCTCTGCCATCAAGTACTAGATATTTGTGATGAGGGAGACTTAGATGGAATCACTCTTCTTGTGCTTTAAAGAACTATCACATTATGTGGAAGTTATCTTGATTTCCAAAGAAAAAGGTCTTGTGAGTGTTTGGCCTCCACATGTGAGTACTGCTTAACAAGGAATTACATATTCATATATTCTGTGTGTTATGACCCTCTGTCCTTATATATATATGAGTTTATATGACCATGCTGCACGGTGTGTTTACCAGACAACAGATATATTACTGGGCTCCAGAAGGCGTGTAAACAGATATAAACTGCATGCATGCATATCATATAGCATTCATCTGCTCCACAAGGACAGCAGTCCTTCAGGCCATATCACTGAAAAAAAAAGAAATAAGTGACTAAATAAATAAATAAATACATACATAATAACAATAAGAATCATCGTTTTCATCATCATCATCATCATCATCATCATCATCATCATCATCATCATCACCATCATCATCATCATCATCATCATCATCATCACCCTCTACCAGAGTGATCTTTGTGCTTCACTAAGTTGAGTACAGCAGGTGGTTCAGTGAATGTTTTTTTTTATTTTTAAGCTTATTTATTTATCTATGCTTGTCTATGTATTTTACAATGTAACACAAGGAACAGAGTAATCCAGCTGTTACCTTAAGTCTCACTGACCTGCTGAATGTGTTTCTGTAAGTCAGTGACTATGAATTCTACTCGCATTCACAGAGTGACGTATGTAGGATGCACTGAAAGGGAAATGGTCCAATCCCAGTTGATCCCAGCGGTCAGCGAGTGGCTCAGGTGTCTTTTAGTGACAAAAGGACAGCATGCTGTGCTCAGTGCCGCCGCAGTCATCCGTGCCAAAGACCACCAGACTGGAAAAAGAGGTCGTCACTTGTGCCAGCTGTAATGACTGCCGACTGACAGTCTGGAGTCTGTGGGAAATGATGATTTATACAGAGCTGAATCAGGCAGGAAGGGTACTCTTGAGGGGAAAATGATGCTCCTCCCTCGCTCAGGCTGTGTGTGTGTGTGTGTGTGTGTGTGTGTGTGTGTGTGTGTGTGTGTGTGTGTGTGTGTGTGCGCGTGCGCGCGCGTATGTGTGTGTGTGTGTGTGTGTGTGTGTAATGGGGGGCACATAAAGCAGGTGGTAATAAGGGTCTCTGACCTTGAATGGGGTGCAGTGCAGGCAGAGGTGTCAAACCCCCATCAGACAGCACAGAGGAGATGAGAGAGAGAATAACAGCAGCACGATGTACATGTGGGATGCATTTACTGCAGGCAAACCGCTAGCAGTTCTACCTTGGAGTGATATGATGACCAACGTGAACTCTGGGGTGAACAGGTTCATTCCAGACCCGCATTTTAACAGGCAGCACTCTTAGCTTTACTAGAGTAGCCTGACACATAGGCTTACCGCTAGCAGTTTTATCTTAGAGAGAGGGAGGTATAATGACCGTGGTAAACTCTGGGGCAAATACGTTCATTCCAAACAGGCAACACCCTCTTACTTTTGCTAGAGTAGCATTACACATAGATACATGTGGACTTGGTAATGGCAAATACCTATTTCCACTTAGAGTGAGAACTGGCTTTCCGTGACCTTGTTAAACTTTTTCGGTTAGCCTGTTTGTTCTGAATTTTTCTCACGTAGCCTCTTGGGTACAGAACTGTTTTACAAATACAGGATACAGATCCCGCTCAGATCATCGAACAAATTCAATTTCCACTCTCTCACACTTTTTTAGTGATGTAGTGACGGAGAGGCCCATTACCTGTGGCCGACAGGTGGTGTGCGGAGATTTTGAACGGGTAGAGCCAGCTGAAGACGGATGGGTGTTCTCCTCATGTCCAGCCTGATCGATAACTTTCTGTCTTTTTTTTACTCGTTTTCCTTCATCATAGATCCGCAACAAGAGAAGTTGGGAAAGTTAACTTTCAAGTAGTTTCTGTCAGTGTGCATGACTGATGTGCTTCAGTCGGAGGGTCATGGGGGAGAGGGGTGGGGATTGGGGGTTGGGGGTTGGAGGGGTGGATGGGGGTTGGGGATTGGAGCGCTGGATGGGGGTTGAAGGAGTGGGTTGGGGCGGTGGATGGTAGACAAGGCAAGAAGTGTTTTGATGATTTCTAATGTCTGGAAAGTGTCAGTGTCAGTTCGATGCAAGTGAGAGAAAGTCCAAAGTTCATCTTTTTGGTTAATTGTGTACAGTCAAGAACAGTCACAAACTTTCTTTTGTCCAAACTACACACATATCTCTTATTAGCAGCTGGATGACATGCTATTGACCAGTGTTAAACCATAGAGGAAAAAAGGCGGCAATACTTTTTATGAACCCAGTAGTCATTAGACTCTATAAACATATTTATAAAGGATTATAATGCATTCATAGAGCTTAATAATGATTGACATAAGTATTCACAACTATTTATACATACTCAGAATTCTACTCGTAAGGCATTATGATGCTGTGTTATAAGACTTTACAACTTTAAGTGACACCTTCAGTGACATTATAATTTATAAACCTTCTTTGGTATTTTTCACCTCATTGCGGTCATTATCAAGAGGTCAAAATAGCTTTATAATGCACTATGGCACTTTAAGTTGTAAAGATTTATAACATAGCACCATAATGCTTTACAAGTGCAGTTATGAGTATGTGAAAGTGTTACCAAAGAGGCCTTAACAGCACTGACTGACAGGACTCAGAGGGATGGGCACTTGAGCAACCCTCCTGAGGAGAAGAAGACAAAGGACCCTAATATCTCCCAGTATGCTTCATGATGTCCTGCAGATTGCATGTAATGCGTGTCACGCGTAAAAAGCCGCAGCTCTGGCCTTCCAGTCGGTGCTGAGAAGAAGACTGATGCATCTGCTGCAGTCACTGCGCCCATTTAGCCGCTGTGCAGATTGATGTTGCTGACCTTCCAGCAATCTCCCAAGTTTTCCAGGCTTTCTTTAAAGGCCACGTCTGTCCCAGGTTGAAGACAAACACCTTTTGAAGACAAGAGACAGCAGAAGAAAACCTATAAACAGTCAGGAGATATGGATGACCTCGACTGGGAACGACACAGGCAATAAAGACTCCACAAAGTGGCCCATGGATTTTAAAATTATTTTTATGTTGAAGTTATTATTTTTTTGTCCTGCAGTTTTCTCTGTGTGTTTTGTAAATTAAATAAGAATGTTTTTTTTCTTGTTCTTTTGCTATTCCACAGGATAGGTGTGTATGTATGTGTGTGTGTGTGTGTGTGTTTGTGTGTGTGTATGTGTGTACGCTGCTGTTGCCACCATTCCACTGGAAAACAGGCACCTATTGCAGGCAGCACTACCCCAGGATAAGTGTGTGTGTGTGTGTGTGTGTGCTGAACTACCCTGAGAAGAGAACAGTTGTCAGCCCAAAGCGCATGTTGCCACAGAGACCAAGTAGTTATTAAAGGTGGTAACCCATGTTAAATACAGCACCCATCTTGCCTAAAAGCACCCTAATTACCATGCCCCAATGCACTTGTGCGCTCGCTCTCTCTCTCTCTCACGCACACACACACACACACACACAGAGGTCTTAAGCCCAGCTGCTCTGGGGAGCTGAATCCAGACAAGTGGCTCTGGAGGAAAATGGGGATTTAATTGCGTGTTCAGCAGGCTGGGTGGGAGTGTAATGGACTCCTGTGTCTTACTCCTGTGGTCGTGTTCCTTTGTGGCGTTCCCCACAAGCAACGGAGAAAAGAAAAAGGCGGATGACAAAAAGACAGAAAAAGAAGGTGGGGAGTGGGACTGGGCGCTTTGCGAAAAAGTCGACGCATAAACTGACGCATTCCCTCTCACGTGTTCAGGCTCATCCTCTTCCTCCGCCTATGCCGCATTTGCATGTTAAGGCACTGGCAGCTCCAGCAGGAAACAGTGTCATTACTGCACTTGTAATTGCTATGGGCCATCATACATAATGCAAGAGAGCCACACAGAGAGCGACGCCACATAATAAACAGATCATCCCACCCTGTGGCCCGGCAAAAACTGCACCGGACGAGATTGACGGCACTGGACGAGATTGGCGGCTCTCTTAAGGTCTTTTAAATGAAGGCAAATGAGGCCGTGAAACATGGCAGGCTACATATGTCAACCATGGCCCAACTGTCTGCAGCACTCTGGGTCGGTGTCAGAACTCTGAAGGGTTCGTGCTCCTGAAACATCTGTCAGCAGCCATCACCTGTAACTGTGACAACACCCTGTTTCCTCATTCAAGTCAAGTCATTCTCGTCTCTTCTTCCAATTTCGCATTCATTCACACATTTTTTGGTCACACTTTGGTTTACCATCCCTGTTACATCAGTTAGGTACAGTGTAACAAAGTGTGTAAGAATATGTAGCAGCATGTACTTACACTGTACCATAGGGTAAGGTTTGGTGTTAGTGTTAGGTGTGTGTACACAATATTGCATGTTATTACATGTAGATACACTAAAAAGGAATCGTAAAATAAAGAATAGAATAGAATAGAATAGAATGCCTTTATTGTCATTATACAAGTATAATGAGAAAGCATCTGAGGTCAAGGCTGGTGCTGTGTTTCACCAGAGCTATTCCTAGGGAGAGGTTTACCCTTGATTCTAACCAGTGGTTAAACTGGCTTTTGTAAGGAGAGGGAGCCCTTCTTTACTCACAGTGGTCAATATCTCCCTCTATTGTATTACTATAAATACTGTAGCAGAGGGAGCTCAGCTCCGGCTGGCTGTAAGGCCAAGGTGAGGAGGCGTAGCTGAGCTCCAGAAAGCTTCGGCCCAATTTAAACTCTGGTTGTGATGTTGGGCCTTGGCGCAGCAAAGCCCTGCACAGGCCTACAACTCTGCACATCCCCTGAACCCTGGGAAAAAGTGAAGCTGTGGGGGTGTGCGGCATAGGTGGCACACAGTAACAAAACCACTGAAAGCAGAGCCAGCCAGCCAGAATCGCTCATCTGCATAATCTGACTGACAGTGACAGCAGTTTAAAATGATAATATTGTCTACGAGGCTGGCGGCCCGACTGTAATCTTCTCATGGCTTGAGAAACACTCTCCTGTGTTACCTGAGCTTGATTCTCCTCCTCCACTGGTTTGCACTCAAGCTGGTTTGCATAAAAGTTTCTGTAAAAGTGTAACAGAATGTGATGTATTGTGAATTACCTACAGTACATAGCTGGGGCTGGGGAAACATCTACAGCAGCGTATTGCCTCACTGGGAATTGGATCTAGGGCCTGGGTTGCTGATGGCACTCTCTGCTCTACACGTTGATGTATGGTAGCATCTTCAGAAAAGTCTGGTAACGTGAGGAAAGAGCGTGTTCGTGAAAGAGTTATTACTTAAGGCCTTATTGGAGAGCACCGTGTCAATGGGATTTACAACCAATAATATATCACTTAATTTCTATAACGAGCACTGGCTTTCATAACAGGCACCCATTGGCCTGCACTCCAAATGAGTCTGTGTGTGTGTGTGTGTGTGTGTGTGTGTGTGTGTGTGTGTGTGTGTGTGTGTGTGTGTGTGTGTGTGTGTGTGTGTGTGTGTGTGTGTGCACGCATTGGCCTGCGCTCCAGATGAGTCTCCTGCTATTAGTCTTGCATTCAGTGTGAGTGTAAGTGGCTCTTATGGCCTTGGAGGAGCTGAAGAGGCGATTTAATGAATAAGACCGACGCCGTTGTTGCTGCAGGCAACAGTGTGTGTGTGTGTGTATGTTTAACTGTGTGTGTGTATATGTGTCTGTGTATGTGTGTATATTTGTGTCTGTGTCTGTGCACGTGCATGCGTGTGTGTTTGAGTGAGTGTGTCTATGTGGGTGTATGTGTGTGTGTGTGTGTGGATTTCTACATTTGTGTGTGTTTAGAAGAGAGTGTCATTGTAATAGGTGTGTGTGTGCACTAGGTGTGTGTGTGTTAGCTGTGTGAGTGTAGTTGGAAAAGGTGTGTGTGCACTAGGTGTGTGTGTGTGTTAGCTGTGTGGGTGTAGTTGGAAAAGGTGTGTGTGCACTAGGTGTGTGTGTGTGTTAGCTGTGTGAGTGTAGTTGGAAAAGGTGTGTGTGCACTAGCTGTGTGTGTGCACTAGGTGTGTGTGTGTGTGTTAGCTGTGTGGTGATAGGCTCATTGGCACGTCATCAAGGCCAGGGCAGGCTGAGCAGCCAAGCGTGAAGGCAAGGTAAACAAACATGGTGCTTAGACAGACAGGTCAGGGGCAAGGAGTGTGTTTGAGTGTGTGTCTGTGTGTGTGTGTGTGTGTGTGTATGTGTGTGAGAGAGAGAGAGAGAGAGAGAGAGAGAGACAGGGAGACGAGATTAAATGAGGCAAAGTTGCAGCGTTCACTGGGTGTGTGATGCAATGTTATGGCTTAGCATACAGCATATACACACTATAGTAATACACACACACACACACACACACACACACACACACACACACACACACACACACACACACACACACACACACACACACACACACACACACAAGCTTTCAGAGTGTGTATTCTGTCTGAATATAATATGGACAGAGAACAGACTGACAAAAAAAAAAAGTTATTTTTTCTGCAACTATATATACAGCTAAATGTGCAGGAAGTATCTTGACGTCATGTAAGAGATGCCGGTAACACTTTCTATGAAGCTTGTACTCATAGGGCATTCTTGGTTATAAAGCCTCACCTGCCTACGAGTATGTATAAATAATTATTCATACTACTTTCATCCATTTTCCAACAATAAGCTTTATGAAGGCACTGTAACCCATTCATGAATGTGTTTATGGAGTCTTATTACAGTAATGAACGCTTCATGGAAAGTGCTACCGAGATGCCTGATTCCAAGCTTAATAGTGTTCTATTATTACAAAATAATAATTGAGGGAAACCATACTATATGTGGACATGCTTTACAATACAGCCGGGTACACCACTGACCATATATGCATTTGAAATAAATTGCAACTAAAAGTGGGACCACTTTTATTCAAGTTTCATTCCTCAATGCAGAATTATGACTGTGAAATGACTATGAAAATTATGACTGGTATATGGTAAATATCTTTTTTGCAATAGTAAGATAAAATTGCAGTATTGCAAAAATCCTAGAGGGACTGTCTTAATCACAGCTACTGACTCCAATCCTGATCCTTACATCACATGAAATCTTCTGGTATTCCATAATGATCAGCATTGAGCCAGACTAGAGATGTTGTTTGGTTTGTGTATGAGAGCTTACAGGAGCAAGACAGAGCACAATGGTTTAAATTACACCATAGCAGCATTCATGCCAGACAGAGAGCGATTATTATTTGTGCACTACACTCCTTGTGAAAGAAATGTCTCATTCTTATTTTATCTCATTTTTCCATACAAATTTGCAAACACTGCAAAATGGCTTTAGGCCTATAATTGAATATTATAAGCTCAGGTAATCGGACCATGGAACATTCATGTTGCCTTGACGACAGTGTCATGATGAGGATATTATTATAATTAGCTGAGGTGGATTTTTAAGGCTTTGATTAAACTATTTTGAAAGTCAGCATTCTACAGACTCATTACATTACATTATACATAATTTCGCTGACATGCATATCTAGAGGGACTTACAGTAAATTAGGGACAGGGACAGTCGCCCTGGAGCCATGTGGGGTTGGATTACGCACTTAAGGGCACCTTAGCCATGGATGAGGGTGCAGGAGAACACTGGTCGTTTACTCCCCCACCCCCCTACACACACACACACACACACACACACACACACACACACACACACACACACACACACACACACTCACATTTTTCATACTGGTACAGGAATTGAATCTGTGACTCTCTCAAATCTGTGACTCCTTTAACCATTAAGCCGGTGCACATGGGGATGTAAGCGCACACTATTTTTTGTGGGTGCAAAACAATGTAGCGTTCAGAATTTATGTGGAAGACAGTTATGTCAGTAAATGACATGAATCACCAGTAAAGGTAACTATCACAAATATTTGAGCCATTAAGCCTGTGCACAAGGGGATGTAAGCGCACACTATTTTTGTCAATATAGAGTTCAGAAGACAGTAATGTTAGTAAATTACATAAATTACCAGTAATGATCACAAATAGTTGTGGAGGATTGTCTTTCACAGAGGCACAGATTTCCTGGTGGGTGCAAGTATTTCCAGGATAAACAATATAACATGTGAAGCAATACAATCTCTTTAGCATGGTTGGTGGCCTGGAAGCTCAGATTTATCTCACTTCCTGCAAGCCATCTCCCCATGTACTCTATGTATTTGCTCTTGAAAGTTTATGATGTTTGTCAGCAAGTTTGTAGACAATAAAAACTCCTAGTAAAGCTGTGCACCCATGTCGCGTTTAATTATTACAGCAGGTTAACACCAATCACTTGTTTATAGGTAGCGTAATATAACATAATGCACATATGGCACCATAATTCATAATTTATGTTGCAGTCAATGAAACTAGTATTGAGGTCCAGGCTACACTCTTGCTTTCTCTGAAGCATCAGGCTGTGTGTGTGTGTGTGTGTGTGTGTGTGTGTGTGACAGAGAGAGAGAGACTTTTAATCCTCTCCTGCATGGCCCACACCAGAGCCATAAATCACAGGCTTATCAAGCCAAGCATGAACTGAATCCAGACACCTGTCCTTGTGTGGGGACTGCAGGTGACTTTGACTGAGGGACTGCGCCAGGCCTCCCTCCGCAGGGCCTGATGGACTAATCCCTCCTCATCCTGCCCAGAAGCCAAGATTCTCTTTTGCTTTTCCCCCCCCTTTTTTTGCATCGACTCTTTACTTACTGCATCCAGTGCACTATGCTGACCTGTGGATAGCAATGCATCTTTATGTCGTATTTGTTTTAAGTTGAAGTTTATACAATATATTCCTCATCTGTGAAATTCTGTAAGTGTGCATGTGTACGTGTCCCTTTTGCAACTGGAATGCTGACATTTCCTGTGGGGTCAATAAAGTGTCTGTCTGTCTGTATGTCTGTCATCCGTCCATCCATCCATCTGTATTTTGAAGTTTTTTTGGCCCTCAACAGGTAGCTTAATACACTGGGAACGTACACTCAGGAATTAACAGATTAGGTGATTAGAACGTTTATACAAGATAGGTAAAGTTTAGCATCTGGACTTGGCACAATTATTCAGCATGAATCAGTGACTCAGCCTACATCATCGCCAGCTAGTCAGCATGATTCAGCAATTCAGCCTAATTCATCAACAGCCAGTCAGCATGATTGAGCCTAATTCATCGCCAGCTGGTCAGCAGAAATCAGTGAGTCGTGAGCGTGACTGAGTGAGACGAATGATGTCTGCATAAACAGACGACAGCTGGATAGTTTACTTTATGGCTGTCACCTCCAGAGAGGCACAGGAGTTGGGAGGGACATTACTTTATTACTGAATATGAGTGGCATGGAGTCTTTTTTTCTCAGGTTAAAATAAAGTGCTCCAAAAAACAGAGAACACGCTAAATTAACTCCATCATCTGACTTAAACACACACACACACACATCACCATGTTCCCTATTTTGGTACATTAAGATGGGAAGTGTTTCTCTTGGATTGTTTGTTTGTGCATTATTGCCAAGGCTCAATTATTTGCTGGATCTGACAAAACAGGATCTGTGTTATGGTTTGTATGATTTGCATACATTTTTATGACAACAGAAATAAACATATCAGCATTTCATATGCTAATGTAAATAACACGAAATATCTGGGAATTTATGAGAATTTATGAGATGTTTATCTTACCATTTAGCTTCATCCCCGCGGCAAATCAGACACTTGCAGGCATCTACATGGGGAATAAAGTGTACCGTTTACTGAGGCTCGGGTTTCCTCACGGGAGAAAAGTTTGGGGAACAAGGAAGTGTATCAGCGTTTGTGTTTGTGCATGAAATACAGTGCCGTAGCTCCGCACACGCACAGTACGCACAGAAATATATGTAAAACATGTTCACATTTATAAGTAATACAAAAGCAACATAGGCCAATTTGCTCCAGAAAAGGTGAATCTCCTTTGCGCGCCTGTCTCCGTTCTCCTCCTGGTGCCCCCCCCAGTGGTCTGTTCGATTATGGCTCAGTATTAATTTTGGCAGAAACCTAGACATGGCCTCGAAAAGGCATCAAGAGTCGGGAGCAGAAAAAAGAAGAGAAAGCGAGATGAAGCTCAGGTAGGACAGTGTTTAAAATTATAATATTATAATAATAAAAGTTTATTTTGTAGCCCTTGCCATAAACTTACCGTCAACAAACTTTGTAACGTTTGCTCCCAGGCTACTAGCCATGTTTAGACTGTGTTTATAACAAGTGAATCAGTTAACACAGTTAACAGCTCAGACTGTTAGATTAAAGTTGTAAATGATTGATGCTGTCTAGCTAGTTTACGTTGTGGATATGAACCATTGACTGTATATAGTCAATGATATGAACATAAATTATGGAATATTGAAAGCAATTCATCATGGTCACGTGACGTTTTTCAGTTAACGTTCGGGTAAGACTAGCGCTTCATTGCTGAGGTTGCTAGCTAGCTATGCTATTTCTGATTCAGCTTAATTTTCTAGTGTTGATTTTGTCACCCTGTTTTAAATTTAGCCTTCGTCTTCATCTCGTGACGAATGCTCTGTTAGTTTTTGTTATTAGGCCTATTATAGTCATTCGCAAACTATATTTGTTTTTCAAGTTCATTGTAAACAAAGATTCTGCCTTATAGAAACTTTGAATGTAACTGTTTGGTAACATTTTCAAGGCGTGACCGGTTATGGTCAAAAATGAAGGTAGATTTTATCTTTATTTCGCATGATACTGCATTTTAGGATATCTATAAAGACGCATTTTTATTCAAGTAAATGGTTCTCGTCTATTGACTGTATACAGGCTATGTTCTCGCCGATTTTCAGGTTTATAGGCTAAGGGCGACATCTGTTGGTATAACTGTAATATGAAAAGAATCAATATTACAGTTGCGTAGATTTTCCCCATATGCCATCTCTATAAATTTAAAATAGAGTTTTTAATTTTTAAATGTACCAGTGATTTACTCGTAGGCCTACATAAACCTAATTTATATATGCAATTTTTTGCACTGTGGTTAAAAACTTTATTTCAGTAGAATCCCTGAATATTTTGTCTTTTAATTCTGAATGCAGGGTCAATACTTAAATATGTGCAATGAGGATCTCAAGGTTAGGAGGAGGAGGATGAACCATCCACCAGCAGTTCAACCAATTTAGATCAACCATCCACCAGCAGTTCAAGCCCTGGACATCAACCATCAACCAGTGTAGACTCTGCCACAGTTCCCAGCCTTGACCAGCAACAACCATCAACGTACAGTTCAGGTACAGATGCAACACCACACACAACCACCGCGACAGTGACGAGTCCTGTCACTGAGAGGCCATCAGCAAGGGACACTGTGAAGACATGTGTGCCCCCTCCATATGATCCTGCTCTATGGTGAGCTCACATTTTGGATGCTGATCGTGTGGAAATTGTGCAGAGAGGTCCTTTTAAAGTCAGCTCTGATTTTAGTTCAATGTTCAGTTTGCAGTCATTGCACAAGTCTTTGTTTAATAATGTTGGTGGTATTTATTTATTTATTAACATTTTAAAGTAATTTATTATTTTAACTTTAATGTTTGGTGTGTTTGTTTCAAAAAGAAAGTGAATGGCACTGATAAATTCTGAAGTATAGTTTTCTTTTTTGGGGGGGGGCAACTGCCCTGATGAAATGTATGGATTAACGGCATGGGATGAGTTGTGGAGCGAAACTGGCGAGTACCTCACCGAACATTGAGATGTTGGGAAACTCCAGTAAAAAACTGCAAAGTTTTTGTAAATGTTTAGGCGGGATACCAGGACTCCAAACGCGGTTGCCGGCTCCGCGTGTGGGAGAGCAAATTAGCTTGTGTGTGCGTGCAGGTGTATGTGTGTGTGCCTGTGGGGAAACGCAATCAGTTTACATGGAGGGGCTAGGAGAGGTTTGCGTGTCTGTGAAAAGGAGGGTCTGCCTTTTCACAGTCAACAAAAACAAAATGTATGAAAGAAGTGTTTGGAAGACAAACATACCACTGAATCAAATTATTTTTGACAAGTAATAATCTGGGCTGTTTAGCAGTCTGTCCATCATCCCTGCTTGTCACTATCACAATCTGTAATGACTTTTCGGACCATAATGTATACACACACCCCTATCTCGAAGTAAGGTGCACACAAACATGCACTCACACAGACACACACCCAACCTTCCAATATCACGAACACATGCATCCTGACTCCCCAGTCTTCAGTAACAAAAGTCAAAGTCAAAGTGTAATTTATTGTCAATTCACTATGTAACAAGCATTACACAGAGGATTGAAATTGTGCTTCACCAGACACCAAATGTGCAATTTAAACTAGAAACACGCACACACACAGTCTCTGAAGTAGCTCTTCTTGGTAGCTGGTGAAGGTGAAAAATGAAATGTGCAATATATATGTAAGGTGAAGTGAAGGTGCAGTTTCGGAAGTGCAAGAGTGCACATACATACACACTCACACACACACACACACACACACACACACACACACACACACACACACACACACACACACACACACACACACACACACACACATATTTAGATATATTTCCTCACAGTGCCCAGAGATGCTGTTTATCTTTCTGTCAGCATTTGCAAAATAGCGACTGCCTCCCTGCATATCAAGCACAGCACAACACAAAACAGCACCTCAAAACATGCTGTCCGAGTCAGTTTCTCCACCATGCATGTGGTCTGAGTGTTTGTGCGTGTGGGTTTGTGTGTGCACGCATGCTTGCGTGTGTGTGTGTGTGTGTGTGTGTGTGTGTGTATGTGTGTGTGTGCACTGCAGTCACTGCTAGTGCACAAGTTTACTTCTGGATTTTCCATGCATGCTTTTCTAGGAGTACCAGACACAGCAGCACCAGTGCTGTCCAATAAAGGGTAGTATTTGGCTTGAAGCGTTTCACCAGAGAATTTACAATCATGTGTCTCCCTCTATCTGTCTGCGTGTGTGTGTGTGTGTGTATGTGTTTGTGTGTGTGTGTGCGTGTGTGTGTGTATGTGTTTTATTGTTCCTCAGATGTGCGCAGAATACTAACTGGTCAAGCAATTTATTTAATTTGTGTGTGTGTGTCTGTGTGTGTGTGTGTCTTTATTGGTGTGTAGAGCAGCGCTGCGCTACAAGTCACAGTAATGAAGGACATAGCATAGCTGGAGAGGAATGGCCATGAATAAAAGTGTGTGTGTGTGTGTGTGTGTGTGTGTGTCTGTGTCTGTGTGTGTGTATATATGTATGTGTGCAAGAGTGTATGTCTTTCTCTCTCTCTCTCCCTCGTTTGCTCTCTTAGTCTGTCTTTCTCTCTGTCATGCTTTCTCCTTCTCTCTTTCCCTCCCTTTTTGTCTCTCCCTCTCTTTGTTGTGCTGTCTCTCACTTTGTCTCCCTCCCTCTCTCTCTCTCTCTCTCTCTCTCTCTCTCTCTCTCTCTCCCTCCCTCCCTCTCTCTCTCTCTCCCAGGCTTTTGAATGAGGAGAACTCCACAGCAGCAATGCCAGGCCACAGTTGGCCCCAAGACAGGCGATGTGTGGAGCGCATCTGAGTGGGGTTGTTTATGAGCCAATCCCTCTTACAGCATTTTGGGATATTTCTCTGCTCTACCTTCTGTCTGTCTTTCAGGGATGACATCCCAAACCATCTCTCCCTCTCTCCCCCTTTCTCTCTCTTACGCTCTCTCTCTTTCTCTCTCCCTCTCTTTCTCTGTCTCCCACTCTCTCTTCTTTAATGCTCTCCATCATGGTCTCTCTGTGTCTCCCTCTCTCTCTAATTCTCTCTATCATTGTCATCCTTACTGTCTCTTTTTTGCTTTCCTGTTTTCCTTTTTTCTTTGTTTCTGTTGTCTTCTTTCTGTTCTTCTTTCTCTGGTCTTGCTGCATGAGTGTCGCCATCTTTGATTTTTGCTTCTTCTTCTTCTGTTCGGCCTCCTCGTTTGTCACTTTTCCTCCAGCTGACACTCCTCCTGCTGTTCTGGTGTGACGTGTGTGTGTGTGTGTGATGATGAGGAGGGGGGCACATAGGACATCATTACAGGAGCACCACCGCTGTCTGTCATACACACTCTCTCTCTCTCTCTCTCTCTGTCTCTCTCTCTCACACACACACACACACACACACACACACACACACACACACACACACACACACACACACACACACACACACACACACACACACACACACACACACACAGGCCTTGCAGAGATACAGACACACATAAGCCAGTCAAGGGCATCAGAGCGTAGTGAGGAGGCATCTGTGGAGGCTTTTAAATTGCAGTGGGTGACAGGAACTGAAAGTACACTGCTCAAAAAGAACCAGCACAAGTGCACGAGCTCTCAGACGACCCTCATCTCCAGAGTCAAGTCAAGAACCCTAATTAAACAATCTGCTCTCTCTCTCTCTCTCTCTCTCTCTCTCTCTCTCTCTCTCTCTCTCTCTCTCCCCCCCCCCCCCCTCTCCCTCACAGATTACACTCCTCCAGAGCCTGGTGAAGATCCTAATTAAACAATCTACTCTCTCTCTCTCTCTCTCTCTCTCTCTCTCTCTCTCTCTCTCTCTCTCTCTCTCTCTCTCTCTCTCTCTCTCTCTCTCTCTCTCTCTCTCTCTCTCTCACTCACTCTCTCTCTCTCTCTCTCTCTCTCTCTCTCTCATTCAGGAACAGCAAATGTAACCATAGCAACCAAATGTAATAAGGACCACAAAGTACAGTTTTTCAACACTACTGTCTGTCAATTTTGTGTGTGTGTGTGTGTGTACAGCCCACTAATGAAATTCAATTTTAATGTCAAATGTGTAGTCATTTAATTCTGGTGATGTTGTTAGCTTAATCTTAGCTGGCTGCTAGGATATGACTCTTGGCCAATAGGTTACTCTGGGGGATTAAGCGCTAAAATTCCCTGCCTGTCTGAGCCGAGTCCACAGCTTTGCAGCAGCATACCCACGTTCTAATGCCACCCTCTGGATGAGCATACATGTGGATGGGGGACATATTTCAGTGGTACACTGTAGATGAGTGTATGGGTGGATGAGAGGGGGACATATTTTAGTGGTACACTGTAGATGAGTGTATGGGTGGATGGGAGGGGGACATATTTCAGTGGTACACTGTAGATGAGTGTATGGGTGGATGGGAGGGGGGACATATTTCAGTGGTACACTGTAGATGAGTGTATGGGTGGATGTGAGGGGGACATATTTCATTGGTACACTGTAGATGAGTGTGTGGATGGAGGGTAAGGGGTTAGATGCAGAATGTGATGATGAGAGAATCTGAAATTGTTTTGCCCATTTCAACTCAATTATCATTTGTTGGAGTGTGATGTGCGTGTGTGCGTGCGTGTGTGTGTGTGTGTGTGTGTGTGTGTGTGTGTGCATGGATGTATGAGTGTATATATGTGTTTGTGTATATGTATATATATTTTTGTGTGTGTGTATGAGTGTACGTGTATGTGTGTGTATATGAGTGTGTATGTGTGTGCCGACCACACCCCTCCTCACCATCTCTGCTTGGCCTAACTAGGCGTGTCCACAAGCAGCAAGCCTGACAGCATTATTTCTGTTCTGGCCTGTCACATCTGTCAGACATTCCACTATTCAGCATTCACTCAAGTGTGTGTGTGTGAGAGAGAGAGAGACAGTGAGACAGAGAGAGAGAGAGAGAGAGAGACTGAGACAGAGAGAGAAAGGAAAGGCAAAGAGATAACTTTACATTGCAACCTCATACAAAAATATGTAATGTATTCTCTCCCAAGTGTTTGAAATTGACCTTGTGAAAGTAATTCTGTCACAGGCCCATAAAGCCCCATGCAAATGTGCAGCAGTAGGAATATCTAAACAGAGCGCCCCGTCTACAGTGCAGATAGCTGATACAGCCGCTCTGAAGAACCATCTCCAGCTATTTTTATCAGGCGTGCACTGCCTGGGTAACTATTCATCTACAGAGGAAAGACAATGGATATGGGTCAGAGAAGGTACAGTCTGTTTGCAGAACGTTACACAATGGACATAGAGTATGTATTCAGTACACACACAGCATATTCAGGTATGAGAATACATAAGTCTTGTACACACAGAACATATATTCTTTAATAGTGAGCAAGAAATTGAAAAGGAATCGTATAGTTCAGGATAAGTTATAACATGCTGTATGAAGTCATTATAACACTTTATGAATGTGTTAATAAGGTCTTATGAAGACTGGGTCAACAGAAACTGTTCCTAAGGATTATCCTCTCTGTGTGAGGGGCGTTCAGGATAGGTTATAATAGGATATAATATTTCACCCCTCACAAACAACTCCAACTGAGAGCAAAACAGACCTTTGTAGCACTGGAGCCAAACTGTTTTTCTTCCTTTCTCTCTTTCTATCTCTCCCTCCCACCTTCTACCATGCCTTTTTCTGTTGCCCCCCCCCCCTCTGACTTTCTCTCTCTCTCTCTCTTTCTGTCTCTCTTTCTCTCTCTCCCTCCCACATCTCAGTCCCACACGCTCTCTCTACCCCCTCTCTTTCTTTCTACCATGCCTTTTTCTGTTGCCCCCCTTCCCCCCTCTGACTTTCTCTCTCTCTCTCTTTTTCTGTCTCTCTTCTCTCTCTCTCTCCCTTGTCCGTGATTCCCTAATGGGTGTAATTTCTCCAGCAGGCCCAGCGGTCTCTGTGCCTTTCTGACACCATGTCACCGAAGCCCAGGCAGGGAACAGCACCGGCCATCATTATCACAGCGCAATCTGCTGGCCCTGCAGTGGTGAGTCACAGTTGAAAAAAGAAAAGAGCTTTTTCTTTCGCTCCGTCAGCCTGAGTCCTGAGAGGAGTTCAACCTTTAAGTGCTTAGGGAGCACAATGCATCGCAAGCTCAGACAGCAAAACACAATCACGACAGACTCAAAGGAGGACTGAGTCTATCAGGAAAAGAGATAACGTGAAATCCAATCAAAATCCAAATCAGAAGTAGGCATAACCACAGATAGCGATGCTGTTTAATATTGCACCCTGTTGAAACAGATAAACAGAGCAGCAGTGAGTGTTGGGAAGATGATTATATATGCAGATGATGGCAGTGAAAGCGAGATGAAATCTGCTGATGCTCGGGCTCTTTATCAGAGACTCTAATAGTGCTGCTCCAGCACCTTGGACAGCGACTCATAAACAAACAACAGGTCTGTATTCTACTCCAGTGTCCCACCCACTTCTGTTCTGTCAGAAATTAACATGTTCTGTGTGTGTGTCTGTGTGTGTGTGTGTGTGTGTGTGTGTGTGTGTGTGTGTGTGTGTGTGTGTGTGTGTGTGTGTGTGTGTGTGTGTGTCTGTGTCTGTGTCTCTGTGTCTGTCTGTAATGTATGTCTGTGTGTCTGTCTGTGTGTCTGATCAGAGACTCTAATAGTGCTGCTCCAGCACCTTGGACAGCGACTCATAAACAAACAACAGGTTTGGATTCTACTCCAGTGCTCCACCCACTTCTGTTCTCTCAGAAATGCACGTACTCACACACACACACACACACAAGCCATCTGCACAGATTGCAAGGCCCCATGACTAAACTTTATTATATGACAACAGTTTTTAATCTGTAGCAAGCTCTGACACTCAGACTCTGTGTGTGCGTATGGGGACTTAACATATAGTCCCCTTAACCCTTTAATCCCAGGAGAGTAACACACACACACACACACACACACACACACACACACACACACACACACACACACACACACACACACACACCTTTAACAGGCCCCTGTTCATTCCCTCATTAATTAACACTGCAGTTTTATGGATCGGACTTTTCATAATTTCGCCTCGCTCGATTGGCCAAAACAAGATCATTAAAAGCTACTCCACACGGAGCAGTGTGTAAAGCAATATTTATTCTGCCAGAGTCCTTGGCCCCTTTTAACCCTTATGTGAAAGACTATAGTTGGAAATAAGCTTGTTTTTTTTTCTTTCTTTTTTTTCACTTACGGTGTCCTGCGATGGATTTGTGGCATGGCTGCTTTATCTGCCCACTCAGCATTTTCAATGTGGGTGCATTCACTCAGCATGTTCATGGCGGGGGTAACATTCACACAAGTCACTCAAGTATAATGGACAGGAATAAAGCCCATGTAACCGCATGTATATTTTATTATTTCATTTTTCTCCCTCTTATTCATTACAGGGCATGCCATTGCACAGGTATGCATGAGCGCCTAGCAATTACCCACTAGCAGATATGACACACACAGCAAAGACGAGTGCGGTGATTTAGCATTAGTGCTTTATTTGAAGGTGCCAACATAAGAGTGACACGAGCATGTTACAAACATGCCATGACACATGTGTTATAAACATTAATGACACCTCATTCATGTTTATCACTGTTGTCATTAAGTGTCATTCGGATTTTGTAATGTTGATATTTTTTTGGGATGCAGACACTGCAAAAAAACGAATGACACGTAATGACAACAGTCATAAACATGAACGAAGTCTCATTAAAGGAGTACTTCTACGAGAAACCATTTAGTACTTGCTCTTTTGAAATACGACAGGTCATCCCGAGTTGCATGTGCATGCTGCACGTGAAACTGTTCCTGCAACCCGATTGCCTCCATTAGTCAGTGAGAGAAAGTAGGCGGAAAAATGAGTGAATAAGAAAAAGGCCAACAAAGTGATGCAGGTTTGTAAATTAGAAAAAGCTGTGCCACAGTTGTGATTACTGAAGAAGTTTTGTTGCAGCACACATTCACTTAGCGAAGTATAGGTAAGTATGTGTGTTTATGTAGAACATTTGGATCTTCTATTTGGTTTGCTATGACTGCATGGGCTTCGAATGATTGTAGCCTGTGACTAGCATAGCTGAGAACCTGTCATTCTCCCTGCTCCATCTCCTCCACCA
>CM050220.1:5835000-5852500 GCA_027475355.1 Coilia nasus | reverse complement strand
ACATGCCCTAGTAAAATCAGCTGTGCCCCAGTGAAAAGTGTTTTAGGATCAACAGTAGGCTGCAGGAAAAGAGTGTATTTCTAACTTCCATCACCTCTACTGTCTAACTACTTTTCTGATTGGTCTGGGACATTCTCACACACATGCTATCTGCAAACTGGAACTTGTGTCCAGTTTAGTGCACGATACTGAAGAGGTGAGGGGGGGTTAGCCTGTTGGGGCGAGGAGGGTGAGGGGGGGTTAGCCTGTTGGGGCGGGGGGGCGGGGAGGGTGAGGGGGGGTTAGCCTGTTGGGGCGGGGGGCGGGTGAGGGGGGGTTAGCCTGTTGGGGTGGGGGGCGGGGGTGTGCCAGTAAAGCTTAATTCGTACAACATAAAGATCTAAAGGGTTAAAATGTTGCTATTGTATTCATTTTTTGGGAATAAAAAAATCTTAATTTCTAGACAGAAAGTTCTTTCTAACTGAAAAAAGAGAGGGAAGTGAGAGAGAGAGAGAGAGAGAGAGAGAGAGAGAGAGAGAGAGAGAGAGAGAGAAGGAGAGAGAGAGAGCAAGAGAGAGACTGAGGTAGAAACTAAGAGAGAGAAAGAAAGAGAAAGACAGAGAGAGAGAGAGAGATCAAACTGGGCGTGTTATTCTAAGGGAATGACAAATCACTGGCCTGGAAGCTCAACTTGATCCCTTCTCCTTAGTGTACAAGTTCGTGTTGAATTGATCCCTTCTACACTTGCACACACTTGATCTCTTCTCTCCGCAGTGGACAAACTCATGTTCATGTGATCCATCCCTCGTCCTCTGTGGACAATCTCATGTTCAGTTCATCCCGTCTCCTCTGACAGTAGACATACATGTGTAACATTGATTGCTTCTCCTCTGTGGACAAGTTAATGTCCACATGATCCCTTCTCCTCTGTGGACAAGCCAGTGGTCATGTGATCACGTCTTCTGTACCTGCTGTATGTCCACTTGATTTGTCATTGCTCATGTTAGTCAGCTGGTGGAAATGAGAAGCTTTTTGTTGCTGTGTGGGGCCAGTTGTTATATAATAGGTCATGTTGAGATCCACTTAGTTTCAATGAATTGATGATACAACAGACAGAGAAGTTCAGTGTTTCCTACTGAGGAACCCCGGAATCAGCATAACAGAAAAGGTACCTGCTTAAGGGGGCAAGACGGAATCACGGGAGGGACAAACTTAAACAGTCAATACACAACACCAGTAACATGCTGTTAGGACATTGTGTTAGCCTCTCTGTGCTGGTGAAGGTGTGGAAAGGGTTAACAATCAGTGCTCATCAGCCAAGCCCTGTTGCTGTATATATAAGCTTGTACTTTGTGTGTGTGTGTGTGCATAAATTGTTTTTTTCACACAACAGCACATATGTTTTTCCCATTATTCCTTATAACAAATAAGTATGAAAATTGTTGAATCATTGATCATCATTAATGTAACTGTACTTTGCCCTGATGCATTATTTAACAAAACAAAACACAGCTATTTTGGATTGCAGCAGCTGTGCTGGAGAAAGAAATAATGAGCTCACACACATTGTATTGCTCTCATACAGCAGGCTGTGGCACACACACACACACACGCAGCCACGCATTAGCATAAGTACATACAGCATACATGAGGATTTTTTAAGGGGATTTGAATTGGCTGGCAAACATGATCGTATGTCCTCCCACATCTGCAAAAAAAAAAGAAATTGCTTGAGATTGCTTGCGATTTTATCAGAATTCGAAATGCACTCCATTCGGGCTCTGTAAAGGGGGAATCTGATCATGCATTTAACATGAGCTCATGTTGACGGGTGTGATAGATGTCTCCTAATGACAAGAGCTGTGTGACTGTCTCTGTGCTAGTAGTCAGCCAAGCCCAAAAAAGCGTTAAAAAAAGCTCACAAGAGTACGGAATATTTTTTCAAATCCCCCAGCATGCTCTTCATTTAGAGGCCCTAGATCCACATGTCGCTTTTGCTGAACGGGTACAGCTAGGCTGTTTGCTGTGTATGTGTGTGTCTGTGTGTGTGTGTGTGTGTGTGTGTGTGTGTGTGTGTGTGTGTCGCTTTTGCTGAATGGGTACTGCTAGGCTGTTGGCTGCTGTGTGTGTGTGTGTGTGTGTGTGTGTGTGTGTGTGTGTGTGTGTGTGTGTGTGTGTGTGTGTGTGTGTGTTGCTTTTGCTGAATGGGTACTGCTAAGCTGTTGGCTCTGTGGCCGCCGCACTGTGTTGGTCCTGAGCTATGATGAGTTGTGTGTGTGTGTGATGACTTGTGCATTTCTCCTCCGCCTACCTGCTGCCTGCGGCTGACAAGACTTTCACTTGGGCGCTGGACCGCTCTAGCGAGAACAAGCAAACACTAAAGGAGGGAAAGGGGAAATAAAATAATGTTTTTGCCATTCATATGGGCCATGTGTCCAACACTGCCTTCACCACAGTAGTCTGTGTGGCAAACACATACACATCACCACATATGCTGCATTGGGCATCTGTTTGTGTGTGTGTGTGTGTGTGTGTGTGTGTGTGTGTATGTGTGTGTGTGTCTGTTAGAGTATGAGTGCTTGCAAGCAGGTGTGTGTGTGTGTGTGTGTGTGTGTGTGTGTGCGCGCGTTCCTGTGTTTGTGTGTCTGTGAAAAAAAGCAAGTGTGTGTGTGTTTGTGTGTGTGTTTCTGTCTTTTTGTGCCTCTGAAAAAGAGAGAGAGAGAGTGTATGTGTGTGTGTGTGTGTGTGTGTGTGTGTGTGGGTGTTTGTGTGTGTGTATGAGTGCTTGCATGCGGGTGTGCATATGCCATGTCAAAGCTGTAGTCTTATTTGTTTTCCCGCGAGTCAGTGGGCACGACATTTCTGCTGCGCGTCTCACGCCAGAGCAGAGCAGAGCAGAGCAGAGGCACTCATGCAGCTAGCAAGAGATGCGAAACTAGTCAAACAGCTTACAATATTATCCTGACTACGGGTCGCTGGTACCAGAGATGCTAAACTAGTCAAACGGCTTATCACCCCGACTACGGGTCGCCGGTACCAGGCCAGCTAATCAGCAGCTCGACGAGCTGTCAGAAGGTCCGATGCGCTGCCAGGCCATGTGTGTGTGGGTATCAGTGTATGTGTGTTTGTGTGTGTGTGTATGTGTATCTGTGTGTGTTTGTGTATTTGTTTGCATCTTCGTATGTGTGTGTGTGTGTGTATGTGTATCTGTGTGTGGTTTTTTTCTGTGTGTTTGTGTATGCATGTGTGTGTGTGCATCTGTGTGTATGTGTGTGTGTCTCGCTGCTGGGCCGTCTTCCTTCTCCTCCTCCCGGTCCGCTGTGTGGTTCCAGGGCGTTGCCAAGGTCACTTCCTCCTTCCTCTGGACCGCCGGCTCTGTGCTACAGCTGGCTGCAGTTATTATTTATTTATTTATTTATCTATCTATCTAAATATCTATCTATCTATCTATCTATCTATCTATCTATCTATCTATCTATCTATCTATCTATCTATCTATCTATCTATCTATCTATCTATCTATCTATCTATCTATCTATCTATCTATCTATCTATCTATCTATCTATCTATCTATCTATCTATGATAAATAACAACAACAACTCCTGCCATCGGCTCTCCTTATTTTTGGCACAAAACGACCCAGGTGTGTGTGTGTGTGTGTATACATCTGTGTATATGCATCTGTGTGTGTGTGCGTGTGTGTGTGTGTGTGTGTGTGTATACATCTGTGTATATGCATCTGTGTGTGTGTGTGTGTGTGTGTGTGTGTGTGTGTGTGTGTGTATGTGTATACATCTGTGTATATGCCTGTGTGTGTATGTGTGCATGCATCTCTGTCTCTCCCTCTCTCTCTGTCTGTATCTGTTTGTGTGTGTGTGTGCGCGCACACCTCTGTATCTGTTTGTGTGTGTGTGTGTGTGTGCGCACACACCTCTGTATCTGTTTGTGTGTGTGTGTGTGTGTGCGCACACCTCTGTATCTGTTTGTGTGTGTATGTGTGTGCGCACACCTCTGTATCTGTTTGTGTGTGTGTGTGTGTGCGCACACCTCTGTATCTGTTTGTGTGTGTGTGTGTGTGTGCCATAAGGGGGGGGCCATAAAACAGATTTGAAATGGGGTCGTAAGCCAAGAAAAAGGGATTGAGAACAATGAGAATTGAGAGAAAGTGATTGGTGAATTAGCACCAGGGAGAGCAGCTGTATGGAAGATTGAAATCAAAACACAGATTTGAGTCCCTTCTTTATGTTAATTAATTTTTTTTTGTCGTCAAGCCAATAGGTCAAAATCACTTGTTTTTCTATTAAATTCATATATATTTGCCATTTCCGACCGTTTGGGCTGACGTGGTACCGTTGGTTTAAATCAAGACTTTTCTTCCTTTAGCAACCGTTGCCATCGGTGAACAAAAGTAATGCAATATAGATGACCTAGCTCATATTTGGCTGATAAAAATTGCAAGTTGTTGATCTAATTATTATTAAAATTAACTGTTTCGGTCATTGTTATACCTTAAAGTAGCAGTAAATTGTGTCATTTGGCTACGTTTTGTTGGCAGCATTGTGTGGAAATATCCGAATGTGAGACGCATTCCCTAACAAGCATTTGACGCTCCATGGCCGTCGGTCTTGTTCCATTAAAACATAAGGACGGTGTATTTTTGCTTTATAGCCTATAGTAATATATAAAATTAGTGCTGTCAGGCGATTAAAAAAATTAATCTAATTAATTACAGGATTTGTAATTAATTAATCTAATTAATCGCATTTTAATTTGCCCTAGTGTCATGAGTTGCCACTGTGGGAAACCCCATCATTCCAGGTGTTCAAGTCTGTTTCTGTCAATGCAAGAGTAAATCATGCATTCATATTTTAACAACCTGTATTGGTGTGCATTTTAATGTGTTTGTGTGTGTGGTTCTTCTGCCTGTGGCCTGCTTCCTGTCAGTAACTGCGTGCATAGTCTTGCACTACGGCGATTGGTGAGGTAGCTGAGGGGCGGTTTAAAAAGTTACATTGTTCTTTCCCGTTGTAGCATTTTTTCATTGTCTCGACTGTGTTCAACAACCTTTTACTGAATAAACAGCACGTTCAGTTAGTTGAGATTGATACCTATCTGCCAACGTTACAAAATGACTTCTGACAAAGCACAGACTGTTACGATTTACACACTTTTCCTGTACACAGACCAAAGTTGTCATTCAAGTTGTTGAATCTCGTGGCATCGTACTCGTGGTACCAAATGGCAACGTTATGAGGTGACCGAAAAAGGACGTTGCGGCATCGAGTTTTCTGATATCAAATGGCAACGTTTTCAGATTACCATGTCGCAACGTGACAGAAAGGTCACCGAGGCAACTAAATGGCAACGTCAAACGGTGACCACATCGCAACGTTGCAGCGATGGGTTTTGTTTACGTTATGGCAACATCCTACCAGCAACGTTGCTGCGACCTCGCGTATAAGTGGCCATTAAGTAATGTCGCCATGACCAATTGTCAACTTTAAAGCGACGTTGCGGATACGTCTTGTGTTAGCTGGGTCAGTTGTTGTCAGCATGCTTTATTTGTTTGACTAGCAACGCAGGTGGGAAGTGACGTACCATTGCCAAGTAGCCTACAGGTCATTCAATGGGCCAAATTTAAAATCCTCGTGCATTGAATTGCCACTGAATTAATCGCGTTAATTTTTTTAACGCATTAATTTGCAGTGTAATTAATTAATCTAATTAACGCGTTAAACTGACAGCCCTATATAAAATATATTGGAACATGAACAACACGGAGGACGATCTGCGCCAGCAGAGGTTCCATGGCGTCTATTATCCTCCAAAGAAGTATTTACAGTCAGAGATATCGGCAGTAGTTATTATTGTCTTCTACTTTCTTCTACTGCTGCTACTGAATTGCCCGCTTATCCTGCTTGAAAATGGGCTGTATCAGTGACGTTTTCGCAAACGAGGGCGTAACCTTGAGGGTCTAGTAGCCAGGGAGTGTGAACACAACAGCTCTCAGGTCATGGGGCTAGTGCCCTGGGGCTACAAGTACCGAGGGTGGCCCCTAAAGGCCCGGGCCGGCCCGGCTCCGGAATGTGAATGCGGCTATTGGGGATAGACTGCAGCAGTTTTAGGCCAAATGAGGGCCAGGGCTGTTATGGAGTCAGTGGTTGCATTAAAATGGATTTCATATCCTGCATTGTTAGAGACTCTTTGATGTCCGCACATTATATTATAATATTTTAATATTTTTGCATTTATGGCTGCCCTAGATACATACAAAGACCAGACTGAGAATGTGTGCATTCAATGTCTGCAGCTTAACTGCATTGATGTGGGAAATAAATAAATAAATGATTCCTTGTGTGCGCCATAAAACAGCAACATGGGAAGAGATTATATTTCTGACAAGCTAAAGATTGTTTGATAAATGTCATGTCTATCAGGAATGCTCTTGGCCTTCCCAAACGTGGACCACTCTCATTTTTTCCCCTTTTATTCTTCCCAGTAGCCTTGTTGTTGTAGTGATAGCGGGCTTTGACAGGTGATAGGGTAGTCTGTCTACTAGACCCTAGAGACCACTCCCCTCATCCCCCATCGCCCCGGCAACCATCAGACACCACTCAGAGTAAGGGCCATGTCACTCGCAGTCTTGTCACTTGTCAAGACAAAACAAACTCACATTTGTGTGTACGTGTGTATAGGTGTGTGTGTGTGTGTGTCTGTGTGTGTATATGTGTGTGTGACTATTGTTTTGCCGCACGACTCAACTTGACTCGACTTGGCTTTTCTCTCGTGGCAGGGGGCACGTGTGTTTTGCTGAGGCAGGAAGTCGGCCAGGGTGGCCAGGATAGCGGAGTGACATGCTGTCCACTTTTGAAGGGAAGGTATATCCTGTCCAGTTTGGTAGCGTGCAGTTAAAGCATTTGATGCATCACGCCAGATTTAGCCTTTAGGCTGTTTCCCATCTGTGTGATGACACACAGATTACTGAGATGGAACGTGATATAAAACACAACACGCCATTTACCATCTCTGCACTAATCCCTGACATGCAACAGACTATTAGCTACAACACACTTATCTTCACTGAACTGCCTCAACTGCCTGAGTGTGTGTGTGACAATATGCGTCTGGTGGTTCACCTGCACTAACAGAAAGCAACAGAATATGAAATGGTCAAGTCTGATCTGACCTGTTAGAGTAATTTCCCACATATCTGTGTGTATCGATACACACCGAGCTGCCTCAACTCTCGCTCTGCTGGAGTGTCCGTCCGTCTGTCTGTCCGTGTGGAAATATGCGTGTCGGTGGTTAATCTGCGCTAATGGCTAGCTAACGACAGCTCTTCAGGACTATTACAGGCCGTAATTCACCGCGGGCCCTCTGCCTAAATCAGGGCCATTTGTCTTGGGGACGGGCGCTGTCAGAGGGGTTTGCCAGAGCCCTGCTGGGAGCCCATACATCACGGGCGCCGCGCGACAGGAGGTCAACCCCCCCCAGTGAACATTTAGGCACAACCGCTGGAGTGGCACCCTGAAATAAAGAGGGGATTTGTCTTTAAACTCGTCTCATGCTCTCTCTTTCTCTATCTCTCTGCCTTTCTCTCCCTCATTCTCTCTCCACCTCTCTATTGCTCTTTTTCCTCTCTGTAAATATCTCTGTCTCTATTTCACTCTCTCTCTGTCTTTCTCTGTCTCTCCTTCTCCCTCTCAATTTTTGTCTTTATCTCTCTCTCTCTCTCTCTCTAATAATCAATAATAATAATAATAATGGTAATAATAATAATAATAATAATAATAATAATAATAATAATAATAATAATAATAATAATAATTTTGGGTGGGGATTTCATTCAGGCAAAGTGCTCTCCCCGGGTCTGGTCAATAAGCTATGATGTAATCCTGTAATTGGATTCATTATGACAAAGGAAGAGAGTGTGAGTGTGTGTGTGTGTGTGTGTGTGTGTGTGTGTGTGTGTGTGTGTGTGTGTGTATGTGTGTGCGTGTGCGCCTGCGTATACATGTGTATCTCTCTTTCACAAACATGTATACAGAGATAGAGAGTGTGTGAGAGAGAGAGAGAGAGAGAGAGAGAGAGAGAGAGAGACAGAGAGACAGAGAGACAGAGAGACAGACAGAGAAAGAGTGAGAAATAGAGAGAGAGAGGCTTAAGGGACGGATGTATTGCGTTTTTAATAGGATCCCCTCTTACCAGCACTGGCCACCACAAACACATCAGAAAGATGAGGACACACAAGCACACGCCCAGCCTCCATCCCAGCCAGTACATTACAACCACCTCCCACTCTCTACCACCACCACTTCCCACCCTACACCCTCACCTCCATCTCCCAATCCCCAACCCTCCCAGCCACTATATTACAACCACCACCACCCTCCAACCACACCTCCACTCTCCACCGTCCACCCACACCTCCACCAAGACCTCCATCTCCCAACCCCCAACCCTCCCAGCCACTATATTACAACCACCACCACCCTCCAACCACACCTCCACTCTCCACCGTCCACCCACACCTCCATCTCCCAACCCCTAAGCCCCCCCTCCCAGCCACTATATTACAACCACCACCACCCTCCAACTACACCTCCACTCTCCACCGTCCACCCACACCTCCACCAAGACCTCCATCTCCCAACCCCCAACCCTCCCAGCCACCTTATTACAACCACCACCACCCTCCAACCACACCTCCACTCTCCACCGTCCACCCACACCTCCATCTCCCAACCCCCAAGCCCCCCACCCCATCCAGTGCATGAAGGCCATACTCCAGAAGTCCTGTCCTCCACTATGTCTGAGGACAATAGTTCATTTTTATTGTGGCCCCGTCCTTGAAGGAAAGCCTCC
This sequence comes from Coilia nasus, assembly GCA_027475355.1. Lineage (NCBI taxonomy): Eukaryota > Metazoa > Chordata > Actinopteri > Clupeiformes > Engraulidae > Coilia > Coilia nasus. Next base: position 5,843,654 of record CM050220.1, on the reverse strand, counting down.
CATCAGGGTGTCATCAGTGCTGCTGTTGTTTTATGGCCCATGCTCGTGTGTGTGTGCATGCGGTAGGGGTGCCGTTCGGCAATCAGAAGGTTGCAGGTTTGAGCCCCGCTCTGCTTAACCCCATCGAAGTGTCCTTGAGCAAGACACTTAACCCCAAGTTGCTCCCGGTGGCAGGTTGGCACCTTGCGTGGCAGCCTCCACCACCGGTGTGTGAATGTGTGGGTGAATGGGTGAATGAGAGGCGTATACTGTAAAGTGCTTTGAGTGCTCGGAGGAATGGAAAAGCGCTATATAAATGCAGTCCATTTACCATTTACATGTGTGTGTGTGTGTGTTTCTGTGTGTGTGTGTGTGTGTGTTTCTTGTTTGTGTTTGTTTGTGTGTGCACGTTTTATGGTTTGTGCTCCAGTGAAGTTGACATCTGCTGGAGGTGAGATGATATCTGATCTGGCGTGTGGGAATGTGGTGTGTGTTTGTGCGTGCGTGTGTGCGCATGTGTGTGTGTGTGTGTGTGCATGAATACATATGTGTGTGTGTGTGTACGAACGTATGCATGCACAGGTGTGTGTGTGTGTGCAAAAAGGCGTGCACATATGTGTGTGTGTGTGTGTGTGTGTATCCGTGTATGTGTGTATTCACTCGAGCTGGGGATGAGTGATGAGTGAATAGGGGGAGTGTTATTTTGACCAGATGTTTTCAACATGTGTGCATTGGTGTGTATTAGTCTGTGTGCGTGTGTGTGTGTGTGTGTGTGTGTGTGTGTGTGTGTGTGTGTGTGTGTGTGTGTGAATTCCTGTTATGTAATCAGCACCTCTTAGCCTCCTGGCCTTCCAGATGCTCTCTGAGCTCACGCTTATGGCACCTTTGTGTTTCTTTATTCCTTTCTTTATTCCTTTATTTATTCCTTTATTTATTCCTTTATTTATTCATTTACTTATTCCTTTATTTATTTGTTTATTTATTCCTTCATTTATTCCTTTGTTTATTCCTTTATTTATTCCTTTATTTATTTGTTCATTTATTCCTTTATTTATTCCTTTATTCATTTGTTTATTTATTCCTTTATTCATTCCTTTATTTATTTGTGTGTTTGTTTACGCAGACTCAGGCAGTGTGTGTAGAGCACATCATCCACAGCTGTCTAGCGCTGTAAAAGCACACAGCTGCAGAGCTGTAGTAACAACATGTGTGTGTGTGTGTATGTGTATGTATGTATGTGCATGATGTGTACAGAGCTGTAGTAACAACGTGTGTGTGTGTTTGTGTGTGTATGTATGTACGTGATGTGTACAGAGCTGTAGTAACAAAGGTCAGCTTCAGAAATAATAGCTACACAGGGAGCCTGAGATTGAGGGCACGCAGGCTTTGATGGCCTATGGAAGATGTGAAACAGTGTGATACACTTTTCTATTAGATACAACAAGCCATTTATGTGCTCCTTTGCTCTCTGTGAAGCACATTAATCCAGTAATTGAACTCTGCTGTTTGCGAATTTGGATTTATTTAAACTTCAGTGTAGGCCAGTCCATCAGTAGCCCGGGGCAATATTACAGAGAGGTAGCTACGGAAGGAACAGGGCGTATGTGTGTGTGTGTGTGTGTTTTTTTTTTTTTTTGTTTGTTCCTGGTGTGTGTTCAGTGTGCCCATTTTGAAATTACTGGCGTGGTTAAAATGGGCAATTTGAAGCATTAGTGAGAGCGGTGCTTGCACACACACACACACACACATACACACCGTGAGGGGTGCTGCCAAGTGTACTTGTTTGGCAGCGTTTTGTGCTTATAATCAAAACTGACCGCCACGACCACCCACTCTCCCTGTGAGCTAATTTTCTCTGCAGAGCTGAGGAGTTGTGTGTATGCGTGTGTGTGTGCGTGTGTGTGTGTGTGTGTGTGTGTGTGTGTGTGTGAGTGTGATTGTGTGCTTTGAGTATCTGAGTGTGTTTTATTACCTATGTGTGTGTGTGTGTGTTTGTGTGCCTGTATCTGACTGTGTTTTATTATCAATGTGTACATGTGTCATACGTACATGTGCGTGCATGTGTGTGTGTGGTCTACTTGTGTACTTTTGTATATGTGGGCATGCACGTGTGTGTGTGTGTGGGCCTGTATCTGCTTGTTCCTTAAAAAAACACATAAGGTCTTGACTGAAGGTCAAAATCATTTTTTACAGTCTGGGTGTGTGTATGTGCTGTGTGTGTGTGATTGTGTGTGCGTGAGTGTGCACACACATGGATGTGTGTTTATTCAGGTGTGTGTGAGTGTGTGTTTCTGTGTGTGTGTTGTGTGTGTACATGCATGCATCTATTCTGTGTGTGTGTGTGTTTCGGGGCTCCCAGTGTGGTACAGACAAACAAAGCTGGGAAAAGAGCTCTCCGCTGAGACTAAAGTGTGATACCCTCCAGCAAGAGGCAGAGTTCAGAGACAACAAACAGAAAGGGCCGTCTTCTTCTTTGGAAAGTTAACTGCCGGGAAAGAGACACCCACTCTTTCTTCCTCTCTTTCTCTTTCTTTCTCTCTCTCTCTTTCCGTCTTCTTCTTCTTCTCACCTCTACACACTCTGTCCCTTTTTCTCTCTCTCTCTCACTCATTCTCTCTCTCTCTCTCTCTCTCTCACACACACACACACACACACACACACACACACACACACACACACACACACGTGTATGTGGGTATATATTAGAACAACAAAGAGACTGTGTGTGTTTGTGTGTATGTGTGCGTGTTTGTTTGTTTGTGTGTGTGTGTATGTGTGGGCATCTCCCACCAAGTCCCAGGGCAAATCCATAGCATGCTGCTATAAAAAGCCTCTGTGACGTAGGCCAGCTCACCCTCAGGCAGGAGGGATGGAAGCACATGTGTCACTCACACACACACACACACAAACACGCGCACACACACACACACAGACGCAACGCAGCACAGCACAGCACATCTCTGTTCAATAAAATATTTTCTAAAACTTTTTTTTTTTCTTTTTATGAGATGTCCCTCAAATACCCCCCACCTTCCCCCCATGATATCCTAAGCTACTTGTGCATTGATTTGAACACACAACCACACACACACACACACACACACACACACACCACATACACAACACACAACACACACCACATACACAACACACAACACACACACACACACACACACACACAGACACCGCACAGCAATTCCATTCCGCCTCACAGCAGCCCAGGGAAAACTGACAGCACCTGCACAGGTAATCCATGTCATTCATTTTACCCCTCATGCTCCTCTGCCCTTCTCCACGTGCCCTGGTATCCTGGCAGAATGCCTACCCACCCAGCCAAGCCAAGGGAGCCGGGGGCATTACTCTGTATCACAGCGCTAAGCCGGTCCTATCGAATGAGCTTTAGGGGAACAAAGGTACAGGGGTGAGCGATAGCAGCATTGGGTTCTCCCCCACTGCGGCGGACTCTCTGTTTTAACTCTCTTTAATGCAGTCAGGGAGTCTGCAGCTAAAGTAAGTGCCTACTCCATAGTCTTACCTGCCAGTGTGGGCCAAGGCCAGCCAGGCAGGGACACAATAGAGTGGGATAGATTATGGCAAAAAAATGGTCACGATATACTGTATTTTCCCATATCGTACAAAATCCACTTTTATCACTTTTTTTCCCACGACACTCACAATTTGGGAGCATCTAGATTGAAACCTGTCTTTGAACACACAAACATATCTCGCTTATCACTTTCCTCGCTCCATGTCACTCTAGGCCATAACAAACTATTGCCACACAACTGATAGCCCAATCTGTAGCCTTTGTCAACAATGACATCAGCTTCAGGGCGATAACTCCGACACAAACATTAATTTCCAGCATTACTTTCACTGCCCCCTACTCCACTTCTACTCATTCTGCTCTTTTCTAGCTTTACCTCCCCCAGTGTAAAAACATCCACATTTTAAAAATACTGCATTCATGCAACATTTTTTTCAATCGGGGTAAACTGAATAATGTAATACCCAAGTTTTTATTTGCATGTAATTTTAAAAAAATTGGAAGTTTTTACAATTTCATTTAGCCTGTGAACTGGAGCATTCTTCTTTGATAATACAATTGCTGCTTTAAATCCATAGACCAGGGATTAAAATTAACTTTTTTCACCACCGTCCCGGAAGTGTCCCGAAACTCATTTTGAACCGTCCCGAATCGTCCCGAATTTTTTTTTTACATTTTAAGTTGTTACCTACTGATAATATAATAAAAACACAATACACATTACATTATGTTGATAGCAATAAATACATTTATTCAAAACTAGATTTGTTTAGGTACAACAATCAACACCCTCAGTCACAGAACTGTGGCCTACATGACCTTCTGCCACAACTCCACCATATATGCTAATATTTCATTGTCACACTTTACTTGAAGTACATGCACTAATAGAACATCTGTATTTTCATAACAATAAATGGAAATACAGTAGTCTATAGCCATGACAATAATAACATATTGAATACCATATTGAATAATAATGTGTAGTCGTTAACTATCTTGTTAAAGTGTCTGATATTGTCAAAAATGACCCTTTGAAAAAGGTTGGCGACTCCTGCACAAAACCAGGGCAGAAAGGTGTACCGAATTATTTTCCACTCTGTCACTCAAACCATTTCCAAAGTGGAACCATTTGTCCTCCGGTTACATACAAGCTTCTTGGCGCCGCGTTTGTTCCCCGTTTTCCACTGTGTTGGGGATTTTAAAAAGTGAGGTGAGTGGAAAGGGCGGCGACGCCGGCGCAATGTATGTGTGTGTGCACGAGTGTGTGTGTGTGTGAGAGAGAGGGAGAGAGAGCCGGAGAGCGGCTGAAGGACATGAGCGGAGTTAGGAAATTGCTGGCGGTGCTGGTGTTTACATTATTAGCCTATCTACTGTGGCTAAGTACTTGTTCCAAAAGGACAGTAATTCATTTGTTGTGGGTTTATCCACTATTCGGTTTCGGCATTCGGCCAAGTGTTTAATTTTTATTTAGCTTCGGCCACAATTTTTCATTTCGGCGCATCTCTAGTCAATGCATTCTGTGCTGAGCGAGTAGAGTCATTGGTAGTCATTGGTTTGACAGTCTACCTGTTTTGTTGATGGTGGATAACTTGTGGATAATTACTTTCGCCACCACAACCAGAAACGTTGAGTATGATAACCGATAATCTCGGCGTGATGAGTAGACAGTTTTGGTGTGTTATTACATTGTTTCAACAGTACAACGACTGGCTATTTGCGTTAGCTAGCTAGCAGACGATGCTAGTTAGCAGACGATTCCAGTTAGAGTAGGTTAGGTGATGGAATCGCTTAACATAATAATTTAAGAGGATATGTAGACATGTTTGAATTTGTGGGGGGTTAAAGTATTAATCGTTATCAAAGTATCTTTCTACCACAATTCCCACAGTTTCTTAGCTTCCTATCTTCCTGACATCGTTAGCGCAACATTGAGTAGTTGAAGTGACAGTCAGCTTTATCTCGTCCGAGCTCTAGCAGTAAGCAGTGCGAGCTCAACAGGCTGCAACATTGTTGCCACTTGACTCACAAAACAATATAAACGCGAGCGCACCAGCCAGTCCTGTTCCATTTACGTTTTCACATAAATTGTTTCCCACCGACCGCCGTTCTGGTTTGCAAATGTGATGAAAATTTTTAAATAGAAAAATGTAGTAATCCCTGCCATAGACTGTATAGTCATTGTTTCAACCCAATTGTGCTGTGCTACAGTATGTAAAGTCACTGAGTGGACCTCTTGTGTGGCAGGGACTGTGTCTCGGTTCAAATCAGGACCGATCGACAGAGGTGGTTGTCGTGGTGTGTGTGGAATGAATAAGAAACGCTTCTCGGCTTCCCTGTTGGGTGGATCGATGCAAACAGGAAGTTGGGTGGGGTGTGATGTGGTGTGGTGCAGTGTGGTGTGGTGTGGTGCAGTGTGGTGCGGTGCTGTGTGGTGTGGTGTGGTGCAGTGTGTTGTGGTGTGGTGTGGTGTGGTGCAGTGTGGTGCGGTGGGTTGTGGGTCATGGGAGCGTGGTGACAGTGACTCTTTAAAAGTGATTAATAATGTCACTGTGGTGCTCCCGGAAGACGGCCGTGCTGGACACACTGAGGATGGCCCATAAAGGCATGATGAATCTCCAGCCTGTGGGGACATATGAGAAATAACCAGAGCACCAGAGGCCTGGAACATGCTTTAAAAGTTTCCTTCTCGAAAGTAGAAGAAGTAGTATTAGGCAAGAGTGTATTTTTGTTTTAGCTTTCTTTGTGCCGCATGTATGTGACGTCTTTGCTTTTTTTTGTTTCTCACTCTGTCTCACTCTCTCTTTTTCTTTCTGTCTTTCTGTTTCTCTCTACTACTCTATCTATACTCTTCCATGTAATGTAACTTAAAAAAAAACAAAAAAAAAACGTTTCTCTCGATGAAAGGGCCAGCTAATGGAAGAATATAATGTGCTAATGGAAGAATATAATGTGCTAATGATGCCCCGTGATGATCCCTTGGTGAGGCTTGGGGAGGCTGATTCAGGCAGACTTACAGGATGATTCTTAGAGTAACTCTGTCGGAGAGAGGAGCTCAGGATGATTCTTAGAGTAACTCTGTCGGAGAGAGGAGCTCAGGATGATTCTTAGAGTAACTCTGTCGGAGAGAGGAGCTCAGGATGATTCTTAGAGTAACTCTGTCGGAGGGAGGAGCACTTCTTTGCCCTTTGCCATCAGGGCAGTTCAAGTAGCAAGCGGGTGCCAAAAATTCCCTTTTCATTCTGAACCTGCAAAAAGGATGGATTCAATTTTGGGTGGATGGAAAAACTGTTTCTTTGGCACACATTCAACAACACATCATCACACATAACACACATCTCATTTATGTGTTGGGCAGCCTCACCTCTGGTGTGTGTGTTTGTGAGTGTGTGTGTATGTGTGTGTGTTTACTGTGACAGTGTCTGTTAGTCCTCCAGTGGATGCTTTCTCCAAGATTGGTCTTTTTGTCCAATTTTTGACCAAAGGCAATGTCGTTACCCAAGATAAATGTTACGCCAGGAATTGGCAGTGAACTACGAACACTGACAGCAACGCTACCAGTGACAAGATCAGATGTCAGTTCAATTCGGTGAAGTGGAACACTAACTGAACCCATCTCAAACCCACGTACAAGAACACTAGTTCCCGTCCTCGAATCATCAGACAAAGGTAAGACACCCCCTAAAAGAAATGACAGTGCAGCTCCAGTATCACGTAAAATACGCACTGGTACAAGATTTTTATCACCAGGCAGAGAAACAAAGCCATTGCTAAGAAAAGGTTCATACCCTGTATTAGACTCACACACGACAGGATAAACAGAAGGAGGACACGTTTTAATTAACCCAATCTGCTTGGTGTCCAGCTTCCCGTGCCTTTGTGTGTGTGTGTGTGTGTGTGTGTGTGTGTGTGTGTGTGTGCATCCCTGTTGGTCTTTGAAATGTCTCCTTGTGCTGTGCATGTCCTGGAAGAAGAGAGTGTGCAGGTGCAAAAAGACATTTTGGCTTCATGGCCAGCTAGCTCCTGACTCCAGACACCTCTGGCCTTTTCCTGGCCCCGACACGGCTCTGAGTCAGCTTTCTTTCCCTCCACCCACCTCTCTTTCTCTCCTTTCATCTTCTCTTCTGTCATCTCATCCTGACATCTCCTCCCCTTCCCTCACCCCTCCTTTGCTTTCAGCATCTCTACCTTCCTCTCCTCTCCTCTCCTCTCCTCTCCTCTCCTCTCCTCTCCTCTCCTCTCCTCTCCTCTCCTCTCCTCTCCTCTCCTCTCCTCTCCTCTCCTCTCCTCTCCTCTCCTCTCCTCTCCTCTCCTCTCCTCTCCACTTCTCTCCTCCCCTTTCCCTCTTCTCTCCTCTTCGCTCCTCTTCTCTCCTCTCCTCTCCTCTCCTCTCCTCTCCTCTCCTCTCCTCTCCTCTCCCCTCCACTTCTCTCCTCCCCTTTCCCTCTTCTCTCCACTTCTCTCCTCTCCTCTCCTCTCCTCTCCTCTCCTCTCCTCGCCTCACCTCACCTCACATAGAAGATTGTGCTTTTAAGTTGCATATAAATGGGTAGTTAATTGCATGTTAATAGTGCATCAGTGCATACTTAAAATGGTAATAACTCTATTTAACAGTATTTTTACTTATTGTCATGAGAATGAATTAAAGATGTCATGGCAGTGTATTAGTGATACACTAGATAATGTCTAGGATAATGTAAGTCATGCCAGAGGGTTTTATTGGGATGGCAGTCCCTTCATTTGATGAACAATCCCTTCATTTTATGGTCTAATTAGCGCTTTTCCTACTTCCTCGTCTTTGATTCCAATTAATGTCTACTTTGCACGGCCATCTTGTGAAGGGAGTTCGCCTCCTCTGTGCAAATTGACACAGGGTCTTTTCTCCCTTCCACAGCATAATCCTTTGAGTAGGCATAATTACTGTTTTTATGTTAGTACTGTTGAAAGAGTTTGAGCTGAGTGCACTTAGATCTGTCTCTCTCTCTCTCTCTCTCTCTTTCTTTCTCTTTCTCTCTCTCTCTATTTGTCTTTCATATGTCATATTCTATCTTTTGTATGTTCTGTTATTGTGAAAAAGTTTAATGAATTAATCAGCCGAAGACAATTACACTAAGAAATTCCACAAATG
>CM050220.1:5805000-5825000 GCA_027475355.1 Coilia nasus | reverse complement strand
CCCCATTGCTCAGCTCAAACAACCAAGCTCTGTGCTGTGTGCGTGTGTGAATATGTGTGTGTGTGTGTGTGTGTGTGCGTGTGCGTGTGTGTGTGTCGTGTAACAAGTTAACAGACAGGACAGTTCTGTTTTGGTGACATCCAGGGCCATTGGGTTTTTGACGTGTTTGAAACTAAAACTCTTTACAGAGACAACAGCTTGTCTCCTCATCCCTTTCCCAAGTTTTGAAAAGAAGCTGAAAAGAAGAGAGAGAGAGAGAGAGAGAGAGAGAGAGAGAGAGAGAGAGAGAGAGAGAGAGAGAGAGAGAGAGAGAGAGAGAGAGAGAGAGAGAGAGAGAGAGAGAGAGAGAGAGAGAGAGAGAGAGAAATGACAGCTTCCTTTGTTTGACTGTCAGACCCAATCTTTCACCCTCTGCCAAAATAATAGTTGCCACAGTGACAGATGCGAATTGGTTTTGTTTGGCTGAATTGTTTTTATTCAATTTTATTTTCGTTTACCTCATCTCTGCAGCTCATTACCCCCCGCTCGCTCTGTGGGGGGTTCTGGAGCATCCTTGTGTGTGTGTGTGTGTGTGTGTGTGGTTCTATGTGTGTGTGTGTGTATGTGTGTCTATGTGTGTGTGTGTGTGCCTGTGTGTGTGTGTGTGTGTGTGTGTGTGTGTTTGTGGGAGGCACTGGAGCTTCCCTGCGAAGGGGCCACAGGGGCACTGGAGGAACTCAAAAACACTTCTGCTCTGACTACTGAGAAAAACATCAGACACATTCACATCACAAATGCAATAGCAGCTTTTTTATTATTCTTTGTGTGTAGTTCTTGGCTTGGAACGTTTTTCTTTTTTACCCTCCTTTTCTTGTCATCTTGTTTATTTCTTTCAAATGCTGTTGTGATTATGGCAATTTTGTAGGCCCTGAATATTGTTATTGTTGATAACAACATAGAAATGAATGCTAGAGCTGCTTTCACACATGTGTATGAGGTCCTGAAATAACCTTTATGTGATTTGGAAGGCCTGTGTGTGAGAGCAGAAATGAGGACTTCACAGGGAAAAATGGGCATAGTCACAAAATCATATTTTTTAAGTTACTCCCCTTATCAGAAGTTGCATTGAAACCCCAGCTTCTTCAAAAGTAATCCTATAAATAAATGAGCATTGTCTTGAGCTAGAAGCATTACACTTAAAAATCAAATAAAAAATCTAACTTATACAGTACATTGTCTCAGTTTCTGCATTTTGTGACCATACCCGTTTTTCAGAAACCGTGTTCTTAAGACTCCTTAAAATGGGTTTTTAAGTGCATGTTATTGCAGTTCTGCATAGAAACAAATCTAAATGGTGGGTGCTTCTGTGCTGATTGTTTTTACACAGTGGTTTAGGTAGTGTGATCTTCATGCCCCCTGTGTGATTGCCTCAGTGCCATAAAGTGTGTCGTAGTGCTGTGATCCTCATGCCCCCTATATGATTCCCTAAGTGCCATAAAGTGTGTCATAGTGCTGTGATGTGTGTGTTTACATGTACCATTCCTGCAGTTAGTTGCCCCATGAGATACAAAACCCTTTTGTGTTGCCATGTGTACGCTGCTTGGTGCAGAATTTCTGGCAGCAAAAAAAAGATAAAAGCTAAAACATAAATCCTCTCTAGCCGCCATATCGAAGGCCAAATCAGAACACTGGGCTAACATGAAACAGAATAAACAGTGAGACATGGGTTATAAATGTGTTTCCCCTGAGATCATTTACTGACTTCTGATTGGTGCTTCAGCTGTAGCACACGGCAACAGCAATGCACAGGTCTAACTCGCCTTTAAATTCTTTAATGAACGAGTGTGGGGGAGATTCTTGTGTGTGTGTGTGTGTGTGTGTGTTTGTTTCCCCTTCATCTTCTCACTTGCTTTTGTTCTACTCTAAGACAGCAGTGGAGCCAACCACAGTCGAAAGTGTGAAGAAGTGTGTCAGGCGGGAAAGAGAGAGCACAGCAACTGTGTATTTCTGTACGTTTGTATGTACCTGTAGTTGTGTGTGTGTGTGTGTGTGTGTGTGTGTGTGTGTGTGTGTGTGTGTGTGCCCTACTCTAAGCGGTAAGCGGTACAGAGAGAGCTGAGCACAGGTAGATGGCCTGCTGAGAGTGTCTGAGCCAATTAACACAGCTCGCCCTGATCAAAGTCACATCAAAGTCCTGCCACAGCAGCAGCACTACGCTGGGTGAAGCATCGGGGCCTGGAGATTGGATGGGAGTGCAGGAGGAGAGAGAGGAATAAAGGAGGGGGAAAAGGAGGAAGAGTGGGAGAGAGGGAGGGATGGAACATGGGAAAGAGAGAAAGATGATGGAGAATGAGAGAGAGAAAGAGAGACAGAGAGAGAGTGAAAGACTGAGAGGAACATAGATACACGTAATCACCTTGCAGTCTCAGCATAACTCCCTGTGACTGATATTATTCTAAGCACATGCATAATTCAGTCAGTGGAGACTGCAGGCCTGAGGCACAGTAATCCTATGGCTTCATGTCTGCCTGCCACACACACACACACTCACACACAGACATCCACACACACACACAGTAATCCTATGGCTTCACGTCTGCCTGCCTCCATAGGGCTGATCTGAGATCAGGAACTCGGATTGATGATAGAAACACACACACACACACACACACTCACGTATGCGCACACACACACACACACACACACACTCTGGAGCCTTCTGATTGACACTGTGACACCCACTTGTGAATCAGGTCCATCCAAAGCTGTATTTCATTTTGGAAAATATTTGAATCCATTCAGTGAAATGCAATTGGTGGGCTTAAACAACAAATTCAATGTGTGTACCAAGGGTGGACATTAACTCTGCAAAGTGTGACCCCTTGCCAGCCACTGAAAAATAACTGGTAAAATTTACCACCCACTCAACAGTAAATTTACACACACACACACACACACACACACACACACACACACACACACACACACACACACACACACACACACACACACACACACACACACACACACACACACTCTCATCACATTACTCCCTACATTAAAACACTTTTCCTCTTCGGTCGACCTACAGGTTGGAAGCAGTCTTTTTGTTATGTCTCATTCAAACTACAGAAGCGAGCCACTTCTACAAACTTGCATAGTGCTGTTATAGCCCAAGGAGGGCCACAAAGTGAAATCAGAAGTGCAATTCACATTGTTATGAGTTGATGGACCATTGAAATGATTTTGGAAACATTATTTTAAGGTTGATAAAAGTACTTAGTGTTGAGTTTGATAGCATTGGTGTGAATGGGCCATTTTATTAAACTCCAGCTGATACTGTTCCTGCTCTGCGTCGTGACCAGATGACCTGAAATAGATTTCTGTGCAGATACTAAAACTCCAATTGGGAGCACTAAAGGCAGGAGTGGAGTGTAGCCAGAAATCATAAAATGGGTGGGCAGATGGGCCTTGCTCAAAACACATAGGTTATTTTTATTACTAAAGTAATCAGTTGTACTTCTGGAGCCTTCTGATTGGATGGGCCTGATTCACAAGTGGGTGTCACAGTGTCAAAGCTGTATTTCATTTCGGAAAATATTTGAATCCTTTCAGTGAAATGCAATTGGGGGGCTTAAACAACAAATTGAATGTATGCACCAAGGGTGGACATTAACTCTGCAAAGTGTGACCCCTTGCCAACCACTGGAAAATAACTGGTAAAATTTACCACCCACTCAACAGTAAATGTAGTATTTTGTGTCTATATTTTGTGTGTAAAGTCTTCCAGCCACTTACATATTTTACCAGCATTTGGCTGGTGGCTGGTGGCTGGTGGCTGGTGCGAATTTCCGTCTCTGTTGTGTATGTAGGGACACTGGGGGACGTGTGAGGGCCTTGTGTGGAAACCTACGCCCTCTTCTCCCCAGCATGCCTGACAGCAGAACACAGATGAACAGTGGAAGCTGTCAGATGCACAGAAGGAGGCATTTGGCCTTGTCCTTCAGGCAGGTCAGCTCCAGCTGCTCCCAACAGGTGCTCAGTGCTGTGTGTTATCGGTCAGTCCTGTGTGTTATTGGTCAGTGCTGTGCGTTATTGGTCAGTCCTGTGCGTTATTGGTCAGTCCTGTGTGTTATTGGTCAGTCCTGTGTGTTATTGCCCAGTCCTGTGCCTTATTGCTCAGTCCTGTGTGTTATTGCCCAGTCCTGTGTGTTATTGCCCAGTCCTGTGTGTTATTGCCCAGTCCTGTGTGTTATTGCCCAGTCCTGTGTGTTATTGCCCAGTCCTGTGCCTTATTTCTCAGTCCTGTGCCTTATTTCTCAGTCCTGTGCGTTATTGCTCAGCGCTGTGTGTTATTGCTCAGTGGCATTTCCCGGGGCAGTGTGAATTAAAAGTAAAAGCCACCTTTAACTGACTAGTATGTTTCAGAGCCTTCAATAGATGAGTGATGGATGGTAAGGTGTCCTGAGGTGCCCAGAGCACGGCACCGTCCCCACACACACACACACACCCTTAGTATGGCACCCTCCCCACACACTGCTCCTCAAGCACCATTGATCAACAAAGTGAATCTGTCTATCTGTATTCTCATGGCTGCCCCCTGCTCACATGTGTGATGTGTTAAATGGAGAGGTGGAATTTCTTTGTGTGAGCTGTGTGATCACAATGGGAATCACTTTCACAGCCATGCTGTAATGCACAAGCAGACAGACATTACACATGGAGATGCAGAGCAGTGCCTCGTTCTCCATTCGCCTCCTGGAGTGAGTGAGTGGCCCCGCCGATCCTTTAAGAACATATTAGCCAGCTGATGCATGGCATTGATCGGCAGAGGCATCAGGTGCCGGAAGACTGTAAACAAAAGCGAGATTGCTTTATTGACCAGAGCTGAACGGGGCAGAACAAAACCAGGGAGACAGAAAGAAAGAAAGAAAGAAAGAAAGAAAGAAAGAAAGAAAACAAAAGCAAAGAGCAGCTGTCAAAAGCAGAGAAAGGCATCGATCACTCTTACTTTAGCTTTGGGTACCTCCAGGCTTTGCCCCTTGCTCGCGATAGAAACTGCAGGCTAAGCTTCGCGCGTGTGTGTGCGTGTGTGTGCGTGTGTGTACGTGTGTGTGTGTGTGTGTGTGTGTGTGTGTGTACGTGTCTGTGTACGTGCCTGTGACTGTGTGCATGTGTGTGTACCTGCCTATGTGCCCATGTGCGTGCATTTGTTTGTGTTTGTGTGTGTGTGTGTGTGTGTGTGTGTGTGTGTGTGTGTGTGTTTTACACATCCGCATTTTCCCAATTGTCTTGTCTGTAGCATTAATAAATATCACTGTCTGAAAAACACTAATAAATAAATATCATTCCTCTGCCCCCTCTGCACTTCTCCCTCCCACTGATATGACAAATGAAATGCTGTCAGTGGAGTGGAGTAGTGAAGCTCCATAAAGATGTGTTTAAACTATCCATGCCAAGTGTGTGTTTGCGCGTGTGTGTGTGCGTGTGTGTATGCCAAGAGCAAGGTTATCACAGAGGGTTTATAATGGGTGTGTGTTTGTGTGTGTGAATGTGTGTGTGCGTGTGTGTGTGTGTATGCCAAGAGCAAGATGTCACAGAGGGTTTATTACGTGTGTGTGGGTGTGTGTGTGTGTCTGTCTGTGTGTCTATGTATGTGTGTGAAAGAGAGAATGAGAGAGAGACAGAGAGAAAAGACGAGACAGGCAGACAAAGAGACGGCTGACAAGTAGTTTGACCGTTGTGGCATGCCTCGCAGTTTTTTCTTCCTGTGCGTCGCTCACAAAAACAGTGAGGCTTTTAAAAAGTAATATCTGTTCAACTTTTGGCACACATTTTTCTACAATATGTCTTGCATAGCTACAGTGACTCGCCAACAGCTGAGTTTAAAATATCAACAGTAAGAAATGGAAGACCGTATGTAACTTAGCAACATTAAACGAACCATGACATCTCCAGCAAGCGCTTACAGGCGCTTGGGTTTGGGAATACTAGTGATGCTTCTCACGTGTTGGAGGCTGAAAAAGCGTCACAGTCTGAACATCCCAATTATATTGGACTCAGAAAGTCTGACGAATGAGAGAAGTCTGAAGGGCATGGCTGCAGATGGGAGGGAGAGAGAGAGAGGGAGAGAGAGAGAGAGAGGGAGAGAGAAAGAGCAAGAGGGAGGGGGGGGGGAAATAGAGGTAGAAAAAGAGAGAGAGAGAGAGAGAGAACTTCTCTGGCTTTAAATGCACTCAAACGGGGAGAGCTTTGGTGGAAATCTTCAGACAAGGAGAGCTGGTCATATTCACACACACTCACACACACACACACACACACACACACACACACACACACACACACACACACACACACACACACACACACACACACACACACACACACACACAAGGGGTGGAGTGGGAAAGAGGAGGACACAGACAGATGTGTGTGTGTGTGTGTGTGTGTGTGTGTGTGTGTGTGTGTGTGAGGATGGACAAAACTGCTATCCATGCCCATGTCGGGCTGCATTCACATCCTGCTCCTGTTCAATAGGCAGTGGCCATATTTTATTTCCATTCTCCCTGGCGGGCAGTCTGTTAGCCGGAGATATCTATCCACTCTCTTTCCTGTGCCCTTTTGTCTCTTTTATATGCTGCTAAAACTGTGTGTGTGTGTCTGTGTGTATGTGTGTGTGTGTGGCTTTATAGGTTTTTGTCTGTGGGTGTGTGTGTGTGTTTGAGTGTGTTTGTTTGAGTGTGTGTGTATGTGTGTGTGTTTCTAGGTGTTTGTGTTGGGGTGTGCTGGGGTGGATGGCAGTATGTGTATGTTTATCTGTTTATGTGTGTGTGAGAAACAGAGCAAGATAGATATGTGTGTGTGTTTGTGTGTGTGTGTTTGAGTATGTGTCTGTGAGTGTGTGTGTGTGTGTGTGTGTGTGTGTGTATGCATTCGTGCATGTGTCTGTATGTGTGTATGTATGTGTGTGTGTGTGTCTGCGCATATGTGTGTGTGTGTGTGTGTGTGTGTGTGTGTGTGTCGTAGGACAGTAGGACATGCCTCAGCCTCAGCACATGTTTTCATTATGGATTTTCCAGCAGCGGAAACAGCTCAGATAGGCAATGACAGAGAGTGTGTGTGTGTGTGTGGGTGTGGATGTGGGAGCTGTGTGTCCCTAGTCTATATTGGCAGTGAGTGTGTGTGAGCTGTGCCTGGTCTGTATCTCACTCCAGACAGACAGGAGCTAACGGACTTGTGCTTCAGACTTCATCCCATTTGTCAGTGTTTCAGAGTCAGACAGAATTATTAGTTACAGTCACACTCACCCACTTATGTACCCATCCACACAAACACTGTTGTCTTTCTCTCTGTTTCACACACACATAATACACACACACACACACACACACACACACACACACACACACAGTTGATGCTGCTGGCAAGTAGCACCAGCGTGGAGAGCAAGCAGCAGTGTGACATTTGAAACACACACACACACACAGGAAGATGAAGAAATGCGCATCCACACTGATGTGCAACATTGTGACAGTTTAAGTTCAAGATCAAACAGGCAGGAGAAGAGAAGAGGGGAAAAGTACTGCTCATGACAGCTCAAGACCCTAAGCTACATATATCTGTATTTCTGTGTGTGTGTGTGTGTGTGTGTGTTGGAGGGATAGACTGTTGTGTGTGCTGTTGTGTAAGTGTGTGTGTGCGTGTGTGTGTGCATGTGTGTGTGTGCGCATGTGTGTGTTTGTGTGTGCGCATGTGTGTGTGTGTGTGTGTGTGTGTGTGTGTGTGTGTGTGTGTGTGTGTGTGTGTGTCATATCTCTTATGTTTACCACATCAGCATAGCAGGCAGCACAGTGTGTGGTAGTGGGGGATAGACATACTGTAGCGCCAAACCTTTCTTCTCACCGCCACAACACAACCAAGCAGAGCGCTGTGACTCCCAAGCAGAGCTGAGTGACTCCCAAGCAGAGCGGTGTGACTCCCAAGCAGAGCGGTGTGACTCCCAAGCAGAGCGGTGTGACTCCCAAGCAGAGCTGAGTGACTCCCAAGCAGAGCTGAGTGACTCCCAAGCAGAGCTGAGCGACTCCCAAGCAGAGCAGTGTGACTCCCAAGCAGAGCTGAGCGACTCCCAAGCAGAGCGCTGTGACTCCCAAGCAGAGCTGAGTGACTCCCAAGTTAGGGTGGAGAGGAACAGAGAAAAAGGGAGAAAGACAGAAAGGAAAAGACAGAGAGAGGAGGGGAGAGACAGACAGACAGACAGACAGACAGACAAAGAGACACAGAGAGAGACAGAGAGAGAGACAGAGAGATGGGGACAGAGGCAGAGAGAGAGAGAGAGAGAGAGAGAGAGGAGAGATAATACAATGACACAGTTTCAACGTCCTCCCTTGTTGTAGAGCCTTCATAGGTGTCATATGCTTGTTATATGCGTCAGAGATGGCTTTGTTTAGCAGATCTCATACATTGTGAGGGCCTGGAAGGACCTGCTTAACATACAAAATCTGTTTTGCTAACATTGAGCTGGAGAACATTTCAATATCAGAGGTAACTCAAACTTTGGGTCCATTATAGACATTAGCATGTTTTTCTGACCACTTTGTTCAGTCTTATGCCCTTGATAACACTTTCTATGAAGCTTGTGTTCATAAAACTCGATAAACACATTCATAAAGGGTTATAATGACTGCACTCGAAAGGCAGGTTTATAACTAAGAATGCACTGTGTCATTTGATGTTGGAATCGGGCTTATGGCAAAGCATTATAAAGCCTTAGGGCTACAGTCAGGCTATAAGCCTTTATGAATGTGTGTATAGAGTCTTGAATACAAGCTTCATAGGAAGTGTTAGCGCGCTCTTTACTGCACCTCCTTTTTTGCAACCCTCTTATCCTACACACATTCCATTTAATTAGAAAAAAATATATTTTTTCCACCTCCTTTACTCGTCACAAGGTAAGCATTGAGCGGTCACAAGGTGAGCACTGAGCAGTCACAAGGTGAGCACTGAGCAGTCACAAGGTGAGCACTGAGCAGTCACAAGGTGAGCAGTCACAAGGTGGGTGCTCTGACTCAGGTGCTCAGCGTGTGTTTCACAGGTAACTGCTGGCGATGTCGTCATAGTTGGACTGACCCACGGAAGGTGGTGTGTGGTGTCCTGCATGGGCTCCTACTGGGTGCTAATGGAATCTGTGCTGGAGAAGCCGTTAGCTTGGCCTGCATGAGGAGCAAACTAGCGCACTAGCGGTAACGTAGCAGGCATCTCTGTAGCAGCAATGAGAAGGAATACAAGGCATGGCTCCAGCTCAACTGGGTGTTTCTGTGTGTGTGTGTACCTAGTGTGTTTCCTCTCACACACACTAGCTTGAAATAGCCTAGCTGTCGCACCAAGCGCGTAGACACACCTCCCATAGACAGGAAGTTCTCAGAGTCACTTGAACGCAAAATTCAGTGTTCCTGCCTCAGAACGTCTTGTCTACGGGAGGTCAGGCTACCCTGGACTTGCTTCTGGTTTGTTATAAATGAATGGTAGCTGGAAAGGCATGTATTTGTCTATCTGCATGGCTGAAAGTCAGTCCCCATTTGTAGGGGTCAGTGACTACATGTCTCCTAAATGTGGACGGGGATGTGGACCATCTGTCCAGCCCCTTGGTGGGCAGCAAGGACAAGCCCTATAGGCAGCAGAGAACGAGGGAAGAGGAAGAGATGAAAGAGAGGCAGAGGGCAGAAGAACAGATATGAGAGAGAGAGAGAGAGAGAGAGAGAGAGAGAGAGAGAGAGAGAGAGAGAGAGAGAGAGAGAGAGATGAAGAGAATGCCAGAGAATGAGAGTAATTCAGTCAAAGACATAGAGACGGACAGTGACAAAGGTAAAGAAAGGTAGAGGAGAAGACGAGCAAAGACACACACACACACATACACACAGACACACACACATACACACACACACACACACACACAGCATCTGTCCGAGATGTTCATTCACTATAAAGGGCATTTCATAGTGTGTCAGTAACACTGGCTTATCCACTACTTACTTACTTACTTACTTACTTACTTTCTCTCTTTCTTTCTTTCTTTCTTTCTTTCTTTCTTTCTTTCTTTCTTTCTTTCTTTCTTTCACTGTCTTACAGACTGTCTCTCTCTATCACCCTCCCATACTTTTTTCCTTCCTGGTTCATCTCTCTCTCTCTCTCTCTCTCTCTCTCTCTCTCTCTCTCTCTCTCTCTCTCTCTCTCTCTCTCTCTATCTCTGTCTGAGAGGGCAGTGTGCACTGGGGACCAGAGTCTGATGAGTACATTGAGCTAAAGGTCAGAGGTGTATGTGCCCAGGGCATTTTTCCTTTTTTCAACTTTTTTTTAATCTCTTTTCTGTTGGCAGCACTCAGCTGAGGTGTCCTCTGCATTACGAGAACACGTTGACTGTAGATGTTAAACAAAGACGTTATGGACATGACGTATTCTTTATGTTTGGTGCAGGTGAACTAGACCGGCTGTAAGCCCTTTTGACTGTTTGTGCTCTACGGATGAGTTATAGTCACTGCTGGTATAGCAGATGTTGAACTCTGCAACTCTCTTGAAGACGTTTCACCTTTCATAAAAAAATGCTTCTTCAGTTCCGATGTAGAGGGTACGGGTTTCCAGATTGACTTCTAATGTTAAACTATCAGCATTATTGTCTGTGTAGGTTAGTTAAGGTCACAGAACTGAAAAAAGCCTCATAGCTAAGAGATGAAACATCTTCAATTTAAACAAAACAGTGTCCAGTTGCTTTACAACGTGGAACTTATGACAGTCAGCATTGTTATAGACTTGATAGCAGACTCTTTACACACTTTGCTAGAAGGAAAATAAAGGGATGACTGGAGCAAGCCGAGCACAGACATCACACGCACACACACACACACATACACACACACACACACACACACACACACACACACACACATGCACACACATACACACACACATGCTCATATGCACTAATACAGTAACAGACAAATAGGAATGTGAATCTGCAACACATTCATTATTGTGACTTTGTACTTACTTAGATAAGGCAAACGCTTGCATAGCAGGTGTTGATGATGGTGGATTTAAATCCAAAACAATGAGCTATAATTACATCTCAGGGGGACAAAGTAAACAGTTTCTCAAAGGAACTTTTAACATTGAAGTGATTGCAGTTACCTTTGTTTGCTTTGAGGATAATTCCTGGTGAGTTTTTTTTTTTCTCAGATGTGTTTTGATATGTTTATCAGGTAATGTTTGTGGTATTTATCCTGATTGATCAAATTTTTTAAATTGAGCTTCATTGAAGTTCAGATGTGTCAGAGCTTTGAAGAGTTGGATTTAAGACCACTTGCACTTGAAGACAAGAGAGTACACAGTTCATCATTTTTCAGAAGTGCATCTTTCAAAAGCACAGGAAAGTAGCATCTGAAAACGAGTCAGAAAAAAGTTGCATGTTTGTTTCTTCATTAATATTCATGAGGATTATTTGCTGACATAATTGCATCTGAATTTATTAACATACATT
This sequence comes from Coilia nasus, assembly GCA_027475355.1. Lineage (NCBI taxonomy): Eukaryota > Metazoa > Chordata > Actinopteri > Clupeiformes > Engraulidae > Coilia > Coilia nasus. The sequence continues at coordinate 5,813,491 of CM050220.1, read as the reverse complement.
TCATTGTGTTGCAGAGAGCGTCATCCAAGAAAATGTATTCATGACTGCAGTTAATATTGTTTCCATAAGGGGTTCCAGCCTTTCACCTCTGACCTCTATGATGTCATTTCCTCTGTGTCCATGGCAACACCTCTGACGAGCAGTGAGAGGAGAGCTTTAATTAAATAAAACTCAACACAGCCGCTTGCTCTGCCAAGCTGTTTATTCAGACAGCTTTGTACTGTTCCCAAGTACTGTTTCGCCATTGCTAGTTTATTTTTGTTTATTTGAGCAAAGCTCACAGATTTTTTGCCAGTCGACTGAAGCAGTGCAATGTCCACATAACTTACCTGTGGTGTAGTCGAGCCTTAGGTTAACCGTTCACTAAACAAACCAGCCCCTCATCTTTTCCATCCATTCAAACAGAGATACACTCACACATGCACACACACATGCGCAAATGCATAGACCTCGGCCTCAGTGGTCGTTAGCATGTAATGAAATTAAGAAACACAATTATGCTGTGCCAGCAATATGTGTGTGTGTTTGTGTGTGTGTGTGCATGTGTGCGTGTATGCGTGTGTGTGTGTGTGGGCCCAGGCAGTTCCCCTAGCCATGTAATTAACGAGCCTGTCACAGACACTCTGCACTGAAGATGATGCCAATAAAGTTGTTATTAATGACTGTGGTATTTACCCATAGGAGAGTTATTCACATGGATAGTCACTGCATGGCTTTATTGTAGAACTAACGTGAGATAGGATATGCGGCTCATAGATACAAATAGATACAAATACAAATCTGTCAGTTCGCAGACAGGGAGAGAATGCATGTTTCACTTGTCTTTAGTTTAGTTTGCCATTACTATAATAGGTAACACTTTACAATAACTACTCTTTATAAATTATGAATGAATGTATTTGTTAACACTTTGTTCCTCATTTGTTAACTTTTATTTTCACATTATTTCTCATCAATAAGTCAATACCCCCCCACACTTCTCTAGCGCCTGTGATTATATTTGTTTGGATTTGCAATAATGTAAAAATAATGGTTAACAAATGATGAATAAAGTGTTAATTAAGAGTTAACAAATAGATTTATACATGATGTATAGGGCATAATTATTGTAAAGTGTTACCCTGTAATACACACTAGTCTTCCACTGACCTCAGCTGGCTTGGATGACTGTAAAGTGAAACAAGTGATGTGATGTTTTGTTTATAAGGATGAAATGCAAGCAGGTAGCCTTCACTTGCCACAGGTGTGTTGCCAGGATGTGCCTTTTTGCACTATGACACTCTAACATGGAAGTACAAATCAGAGAGAGAATGGGATGTGATTTGCGTTCTTAAACTGACCTCAGTGCCCCCATCAGTAGGGATGCTTGTTTGGGTGAACAATGTGGTTGATGATTACATTCCCAGGCATCTTTAGTTTCAAACTTGTTGTGGAAACGTTATGTTTTTCTGGGCTGTTTTCAGCAGCTGTACTGAAAGATCAAACGAGGTGGGGAAGTAAGTTGTCACGAAAGACTCCCTGAAGATTTTGGCTCCATTTGTCTGGCTGTTTGTCTCTCTGGTCTCATCCAAACACATTTACACGACACCCTCACAGTTGGGAGCTGACATGGAAACGCACACACACACACACACACACACACACACACACACACACACACACACACACACACACACACACACACACACAAACACACACACTCACGCACACACACTCACGCACACATGCACAAACACACACACACACACACACACGCCCAAACATCCATCCCATATGGTCAGCACAAGAGTACGCTAAAATAAACAAACAAACAAACAGATAAATAAGTAAATAAATAAATACATAAATATCAAGAGAAGTAAATAAGCAGTGTGTCAGCAGTGTGCCAGGAAAGTGCCGTGCTGCAAAGCCCTTGTGCCTTCTGCCTACTATGAGAGTCCGCAGCCAAGTTTAGCTAGAGGGAACACAATCACACACACACACACACACACACACACACACACACACTCTGGGGAGAACCTCCTCATGCAGACGGGGTGGTGTGTGTGTGTGTGTGTGTGTGTGTGTGTGTGTGTGTGTGGGTAGAGAAAGGGTCTGGGTTACCTCTCTCCTCTTCCTCTCCTGGTTGCTCCACTTCCTACAGTAGTGTGTGGCTTTATAGGCGTGTGTGTGTCTGTGTGTGTGTGTGTGTGGGTAGAGAAAGGGTCTGGGTTACCTCACTCCTCTCCTGGTTGCTCCACTTCCTACAGTAGTGTGTAGCCTAAAGATGCTGCATTTCTAAATATATAGGAGAGAGAGAGAGAGAGAAAATGTGTGTCTGTGTTAGAGAGCAAGAGAGACAGTTTATGTGTGTGTTGTTCAGCTGCATTTCTGCATAGGTGTGTGTGTGTGTGTGTGGGCCTGTGTGGCTTTGAAAGCACAAGCTGTTCGCTGCTGTTTGATCTTCTCTTCTGGCACTGCTGCCTCCCTACAGCACAGGACCTCCCTCTCCTCTTCCTCCTCTCCTCTTCCTCCTCCTCTCCTCTTCCTCCTCTCCTCTTCCTCCTCTCTCTCCTCCTCCTCTGTTCTCCTCACCACCTGTTCATCCTCCACCCCCTCTTACCCACCTCTCTCTCTCTCTCTCTCTCTCTCTCTCTCTCTCATTCACCTCCACTCTTTGCCTCCCTCTCCACCTACCTTCCCCCTCTTTTCCCTCCTTCCATCCCTCCCTCTATCACTCCCTCCCTCCCTCTCCTCCCTCCCTCTCTCCCTCCCTCCCTCCCTCCCTCTCTCCCTCCCTCTCTCCCTCCCTCCCTCCCTCCCTCCCTCTATCACTCCCTCCCTCCCTCTCTCCCTCCCTCCCTCCCTCTCTCCCTCGCTTGTGTTTTCCTTTCTGTTGTTTTCCCTGCAGGGCTGGTGGAGGTTTGTGTGTGTGGGAGTGAGGAGAGTGAAAGAAGAGGAGAGGTGAAGAGCAGCATGGAGGAGCTGGTGGATGGGAAGAGACAAGGGCTGTTTGGAAAGCTTTGTGTCATAGTGATGTCTTATTAGCCTGCCCACTCCCCTACAGACACACAGACAGGCTGCCCACTCCCCTACAGACACACAGACAGACAGGCTGCCCACTCCCCTACAGACACACAGACAGACAGGCTGCCCACTCCCCTACAGACACACAGACAGACAGGCTGCCCACTCCCCTACAGACACACAGACAGACAGGCTGCCCACTCCCCTACAGACACACAGACAGACAGGCTGCCTGCCCACTCCCCCTACAGACACACAGACAGACAGACTGCCTGCCCACTCCCCTACAGACACACAGACAGGCTGCCTGCCTGCTCCAAATGCAAGCCGCTTTATTGGCAATCTGAGACATCCAATAAACAAACCAACAAACAAGGGAACACAAACCCACAAGGAGTAGACACCAAGCTGTTCTGGTTGTGACTGGTCTGAAGTGTGTGTGGATGGGCCATCTGAGGTTTTGTCTGACAAATTCTACAAACAAAGGCAAAAGTTGGAGGTGAACAGATTTTCCCTTCAGGCCTTGTCGACAACAATATGGGTATTTTTAAACAACATATTTCTCTAGACATTTTGGCCTTTTGTCCACACACACACTCCATTTATAGTAGGTCGCTAAAAACATCCCTTTAGCAATACTGCCTGTTGAGTGGAGATTTTTAGAAACATTCTGTTTTCACTGTTGCTGAGGAGACTAGAATTTTAGTAACATCCCAGAGTGCATCATTATCTCCATTGTTTATAGTTTTCAGTGCCCTCATTGGCCAAGGTGTCTATACAGCAGGTGTTGCATCATAGGTATAGATACACTTCTATAGGCTGTGTGGCTCCCTGTGTGCAATGCTGTTGACATTGGGATTTTGACAGTGGGGTTTTGAGTGTCATGCTTGAGTTTGAGTATCATTAACCAAAATAGAGAGAAAAAAAAAATACAAAATAAAAATTATGTGGACTTTATGTCAGCATTTTTGATGTTCAGCTGTGAGTTTAGTCCAACATATAGGATATGTGCATTTAACAGTAACTGCCTCCTTAGTTGGCATGTATATAGTGCACATACGGTATGTTTGCAGCAACCAAAACCATATAAGAAACTGTATGGAAACACATGACAAAGTGTTACAGTAGGTGTGTCTGTCATGTTGAACACACCTCAGCTGTCTCCCTCAGGATGTCATTTCTCTGTGTGATGGATGGCACAACTGCTTCCAAAACACCACTAACTCTCTCAGCCTCTTGAATGAATGAATCACACTCTCAGCATCTTCTTCCCTATTTCCCTGCGAGAAGCACACTCTCTGTGTCTTATTCTCTATTTCCCTGCGAGAAGCATCCTGAATCACCACTCAGTGCCTCCTCATGCCTCTCACACAGATCTGCAGCACTGTCTCTCACAGTCAGGTGTGACTGGGTTGTTGCGGTTGAGAGATGTCAGTACATATTAAACCATGAATTTCCCTCTTCCTCAGTCAAACAACTGTCATCTTCTCTCTGCAGCCGCAGTGCATGTTTATATACTATTTTATTCTGTTTAGATGAATAACCAAAAGTAAACACAGGGTCATAAATAAACATCAGATGTGTAGACATGTAGGTAAGTAAAGAAGGAAAATGACTGCCGTTTCCCTGAGCGTGTAAGGGACATGAAATGGGGGTAGTGTGTGTTTCAGAGTGAAGGCAATGACTGCCATCAGTAAGGGCATTACAGCGCGGTGTAGGGGATGTGAAATGAGGTAGTGTGTGTTTCAGAGTGAAGGCAATGACTGCCATCAGTAAGGGCATTACAGCGCGGTGTAGGGAATGTGAAATGAGGTAGTGTGTGTTTCAGAGTGAGGGGAATGATAGCCATCAGTGAGCGCATTACAGCGCGGTGTAGCCCACTGACGGGCGCTGGCTCAGCTGATAAGGCTCTGCTCCTCTGTGGCCTTATGTGTGTTTGCTCAGCGCTGAAGCCCATGGGCCTTGTGTGTGTGTGTGTGTGTGTGTGTGTTTGCTCAGAACTGAAGCGCATGGGGACAATGCTCTGTTCCAGAGCACAAGGTGTCAGTATAACCACCACGGCCTTATGTTAGAGCCTCCTTCTCAGGTGGAAATGTGCAATCACTCTCCGGCACTGTGTGCGTGTGTGTGCGCTTGTGAGTGTGTGTGTGTTTGTGTTAGGGGGGGTGGGGATGTGGTGCTAAAGGTGTGTGTTGGGGGTTTGGGGATGTGGTGTGAAAGGTGTGTGTGTGTGTGTCTGTGTGTGTGTGGGGGGGGGGGGGGGGGGGGGGGGGGGGGGGGGTGTAATGATGTTGGTGTCAAGGGGGGCTGGCTTTCAACACAGGTGAAGAAGTGATGGGATTTGGTCTTAAAGCCGAGGCGCACTTCCCCTGCCCCGGTTTAGATGCTGAGGCATGGCGTTTTAGGGGGTGTGTGTGTGTGTGTGTGTGTGTGTGTGTGTGTGTTGGGGGGGGGGCTTGTGGGATGTATTTCACTTCCCCCGGTTTAGATGCTGGGGCGTGATGTGAACTGTCAGTCTTCTGCATCTCCGAGCCTAATGCTGTAGGACTCAGGGTTATCTGTCTTTATTTACTCTTGACTTTCATCACCGCACCATCTCAGAGTTGTGTGTGCTTATAGGAGTTAAAAAGGAAAAAGAAGCGAGAAGCTTTGTGAGGGTTGATGGAGCAGAGCGGCTCTGTCATTTGGCCATAACCTTGACGGAAGCGCTGAAACGCAGCAACGAAATAGACCTGCCAATCAAACTGATGCCTGTGTGTGTGTGTGTGTGTGTGTGTGTGTGTGTGTGTGTGTGTGTGTGTGTGTGTGTGTGTGTGTGTGTGTGTGTGTGTGTGTGTGTTTGTGTTATGTGTGTCATCTCCACATACTCAGAGAACAAACTAATGGCTGGTAAATGTTGTGAGAAGATTGCTTACAACTTCAATGAGCTTTCAGGAATTAAATGCTGTTGGTGAAGAGAGAGAAGAGGGCCTGGCTAGAGAGAGAGAGAGAGAGAGTGAGAGAGAGAGAAAGAGAGAGCGTGAGAGTGAAAGAGAGAGAGACAAAGAGAAACAGATAGAGAAACAGAGAGTGTGAAAGTGAGTGTGAACGTGAGTGTGTGTGTGTGTGTGAGAGAGAGAGAGAGAGAGAGAGAGAGAGAAAAGATGGAGAGAAAAATAGCCTGCTGTATTCATCTTCTTATGGCTTCCCTAAAGTCTTGGGCTTGAAGTCCTAGTGAATGTGGAGACAATTGGAATTGAAATTCCTCTTTTATTTGGAGTTCATAAATAAGGCAGATCCCCACCACTCCACTGCGTCTGTGCAAAGGTGTCCCGCATAAGTAGCTTGGCAGCCGCTCAAAGGCTCCTCAGCTCCTCAGCTCCTCAGGCACAGATGGAAAATGTCCATCCTCATTTGCCTTCCTTTTAAAGGTATAAAATAGTAACGCGCTTTCAATTTTTAAAACATGAGAGGTTAGAGAGAGGCTGTCCATGCTAAGATCCCTGCCACCATAGGAGGAGAGTAGCTAATGGAAACAGAAGTAGCACCTGTACGCTAAACTTGTGCTGCAAGGCGTTAGCAATGCTGCAGTGATACTGTAGGTTTGTTTCCGTAGCTACTGTAGCACACATGCTGATATCACACATTTCTTGCCTGTATGATAAGCTGCATGGAATATATGTCCATTTCATGAATAAATGCACACTGAAAACTATAATAATTGTGATATTATGATAACTATAATTATAGCGACATAGCGACATGAGAGTCCACACTAAAGAAGTACATACAGTATTTTAATGCCAAGATTCTCACTGTGAGGGCTAAAAAAGGATGTGGCGTCTGGATTCTGATTTTCTGCAGTGTTTTTATCATTTATCAAATCGCTCTGAAAGTTAACAATTACAACAACTATAGCTATCACTATAGTTATCATTCCCAGTGTGAACTTCCTTTAACAATAAAGTAAAGGTACACTGAAAGTAGTGGAACCATTTCCTCAATGAAGTTCCTCGATTGTTTGGTTCCTTGTTTGATTGTGCATGTACTCATGAGGACCCATTGCTGTTTTGTGTTCTGCAGATCTGCTGGCTGTCCCTAAGCACCCGTATGCTGCGATGGAGAACTGGGGCCTGAGTGTGTTTGTGGAGCAGAAGATCTTACTGGACCCCGAGATCTCGTCCTTCTCCTACCAGATGGACCTGACAATGGTGGTGGTGCACGAGATCTGTCACCAGGTAGGTTTTTTTGCAATCCATATATGACCAAGTGTACACACGCACACATACAGTGGCGGTTCTACATTGAATTACTCCCCGGGCGAGACCCCATCCGAGCGCCCCGCCCCCCCATGACAAAAAAAAAAACATAATTTTGCACGTTTTGTTATGAGCACATAGTGAATCTTATTATTGAATTGCACTTGAAATTAACATCAAAACACTGTAGGCTACAAAAACTCTTATACAAAACATCCATAAATTACAATTTCATTATGATAGCATGCCCTTACATGCCAAATGTCCGTCATTAGACGCTATCTTTAGGGAGGAACAGTTAGCTCCTTGGTTACTGCCTCGAATTCTACAGTATGCTTGTTACACGTTCAGGTATGACTGGTTTACTATGCTAAACTACCCTATAGTTAAACTGTGCAAACTATGAGTTGCAGCAAATTGCAAATGTTGAAACTACCATAACATTTTGTTGGCTAATGACAGGGCTCAACGTTAATCCAAATTATGGAAATCAATAATAACTTTACTTGTAACCGTTTTGTTGCAAACTAAACCTTATGATGAAATTAGATCTTGTGTTTGTTGAGCTAAGACCGAATTATTGTTGAGTATAGCAATCGTAGCATCATAGCTAGAAGGCTAACAAACGTAAGAGTTATACCATGATTAACATTAGCCCTTCATTCATGGCATGGATAATGTGATCATGCAGAGAGAACAGTTGCATACCTTCATCTTTTGCTCGTTTCTACACTTCTAATGGCTTTGACCTTTTTCTGTCCATCTCCTGTTTGTCACTCGACAGTCAACATACTGTATTTCCCATCCCCGAACACTGTCACTGCCGACTAGGAGTTAAGACTTACTACTCGTTTTGTATTGCCCTGTTTTATTAGCCCTTTCACACAATTAAAAGATGTGCAGGAATTATAAACCTGTAAATATAATGGTAGGAATAAAATGTGCGTTATTGGGAAGAAAGCTTATGTGTGACTGACTTCGCTCACTAATTGCAGAGTATTGCCCACTTGTGCATTGCATTTGAGAGACGCAGAGGTGAACTGTCCCCCGCGCCCCCTCCCCTTTGCCCTTCTCTCGCAGCTTCTGTGCACTGGAACTTTTCAGCAGGGGCGCGGGCAGCCAAAGGGGGCGCCAATTTGCCAATTTCCTACACAGTGATGTGATGGATATTAAAAACTTTTTTAGATGATATATATTTTTTTTTTTCAAGCGCTCGTGAGGCCAATAGCACGGCGCCCTTTCACGAA
>CM050220.1:5787500-5800000 GCA_027475355.1 Coilia nasus | reverse complement strand
GTGTGTGTGTGTGTGTGTGTGTGTGTGTGTGTGTGTGTGTGTGTGTGTGTGTGTGTGTGAAAGAGAGGTTAAAAGAAAGTCTTGCAGAACCTTTCAACCTCCTGTGATGGCATTTTCTCATCGTCTCTGTTCACCCTGTGTGTCACATGACCTTTCTGTCTGGATCACATGACACGCACACGGCGGATCAGATCAGATTCATACGCTCGTACGCTTCATCTCCGCTCATGAATATTTATGAGGACAAAAGCGCTGCTGAGATGCTTCATTATTAATGTGTTGCAGTGCATTAAAAAGCCTTAATGTGTCGACCATATTTCTGCTTCCTGTTCCATCATATATACTCCTGTAGGTACAATCACAAAGAGACTACACTACCCATGGTTCCCCTGGCCACACCTCAGGTGATAAGCCCTTCTCACATTTCACACCCTTCCTTCAAAACCCCTGGCGCGCTACAGCTCCTTCTCTCTGTCGGTAGATCTTTGGGTCACACAGACGTAAAGAGGCACCCTCTCTCTCTGTCTCGCTGGCCAGGCAAATGGCAGCAGACCTGGGGAGACACTCTCCCTCTACTGCAGGCCATCGGGCCTAGCAGACCACAAAGGAACTCGTCAACATGCGCAGCTAAGTGGACAACAATGGACCAGAAGGTTAGAAGTACTTTAACTCGAGTACGTTTTACTGGAAAGGCGACCGGATTCCCTTTCCCCAGTTCTATAGCCGCGATTACAGGGCGACCGGATTCCCCTTTTAGGCTACATTTGTTGAGTTTGATGAAACAAACTACTCCTAATCCACAGGATTCCCAGCATGACGCTGAGGGAGTACAGTTTCTGTAAATGTCTAATGCGCGACGAACCATAGTAGGAAACCTCTTAATCGAGCACTCGGTTCCCAGCTATAAGCTGAGAGAGAATTCTCCTACGGCAGTCAAAAGGACTCTTCTTCACTCGGATCACCGCCGATCAACGACTGAACAGTGGCGACGACCTCGCCACGGATCCTCCAACACCCAAGGGAGGACTGGAGCAACTCCACCCGAGACAAAGGACACGCTCAAGCAACATTTGCGTAAGGCACTTGGGTATAGTTAGAATATTGCTTAGCACAGTAAGAATGTTTAAACTTATGTCTGATGTAAACATGCACACTGTTTTCATATAGACTTTGAGTTGACCATTTGTTATGTTCTTTTATTTGCTACTTTGATAGACAGATCATGCATGCTCTCTCTCTCTCTCTCCCCTTCTTACTAACCCCGATCTAATGCCCTGCATTGAGATATCTGATCAGAGGGGGATGTTTAGCTAACAGTAGCCTAGCCTATTGTTTCAAAGCGATTTAATCATGTGCCACGTGCACAAACCCCCGCTTCTCCTGTGATCTGGCCAAAAGGCCTATCTCACATACCAAATGGGGGGTGGGGAGCCGTGACCCCCTCCTTATCTCTCCCCTCTCTCACTCACACACACACACCACCTTATTGCCTTGCATAGAGACACACACACACACACACACACACACACACACATATACACACACATCACTACCTATAGGATTAGTTCACACCTGTAGTTTGTTAGCTAATAAACTATACCTTTTTGAAATAAACTGTGTCTTGTCTGTTACTGCAACAAATACTCTGAGAGCCACTGCCAAGAAAGATCCTCACTCACCTTCAAGACTAATGAGACTGATATGAGACTGATTTTAATGAGACTGATATGAGACTGATATGAGACTGATCAACTAAGACCAATTAATTATTACAAACTCCATTTATTTGTAGGGTGCGCTGCGTAAAAGTGGTTATCCCTACACTCCATACACACACACACACACACACACACACACACACACACACACACACACACATCTACATACTCCATATCCCTACTAAGTGTGTGTTCCTCTCCCAGGTCACACTCATGCTCACATTCCAGGTAACACACACACACACACACACATATACATTCCTACACACTCTCTCTCTCTCTCTCACACACACACACACACACACACACACACACACACACACACACACACACACACACACACACACACACACACAGTAGCTTTGAGTGGTACCTTGTAGATTATATCTCATTAAGATGTCTCACGTCACACACTCATATTGTAGATTCTTAATTACGCTGCATGATAATCGGTAGAGTGTTACTTTGGAGTGATGATTCCTAAGTGATTCTATTTCTCCAGCGCATTGGTTGGGGCATTTTGCATTTAGGAATGAGTCATTCTAGAATTATACAGTAGAGAAAGAGAACTAACACTGATGGCCATTTTAGGCCAGATTAGCAATCCTCTATTGTGCTTTATAAGGCTATTTTACAGAATACTTTAGTGAATGGACTAAATCAACAACATGCTAATAGTGGTTTAGCTCACTAAATTAGAGGTGTCTGGAAAAGCTGATGTTAGTCATCACACACAGGATAGTTTGTGCTCCCAGCACCACTACTGTCAAACAGCCTTAGGCATTGCAGTTGGAGTGTGTCAGTGTCAGTGTCAGATGTAGAACACAACGTGAAAATCACAGAGAGATGGTGGAAGAAGGGAAAATACCTGCTTTGAAAAATGCCCAAACAAATATGGACCAAAAAGCAATCCTGTGAGTTCATTTCAACATTACCAAACAATGGTCAGTCAGAAGCATATATTTGTTATTGCAGTACTCAAAGGGCTATGTTTCTTTAGCTAATACATTATCACTGCTTAAAAAAGGAAATAATCATGTATAACTTAGCTTACGCTCTTATCCAGAGCGACTTACAATTATTTTAGGTACAGGGTCCCTGGAGCAATGTGGGCTTAGATGCTTTACTGGTACGGGATTCAAACCTACGACCCCCCAATCTCTGAACCGACTCCCTAACCATTAGGCCACAGCTGTCTCTGTCATTGTCTCTGTCCTTTCATGGTATGCTATGCTATTTCAGGTCATTTTGTGTCCCTAGAGTAAACTATGTTTGCAGTTTATCCCTACTTTCTGTCAAGAGCCATGCATTGTTCATTCCCACTGTGTATAAAGCCCAGCGTGTATAAAGTGGAACAATTGCTCCCGAGGCAGAAGATTGCTGTGTGTAGCATACACATTCAGGTCGCTGGGTCCCTGTGTGTAGCGTAGTTATTCAGGTTCCTGGGTCCCTGTGTGTAGCATACCCATTCAGGTTCCCAGGTGTGTTTTTTGTGTCGTAGCTGCAGCATGGTGGGATGATTTGCTGCTGGGAGGTTTGTGACTCTCTGGGAGTTGATTAGCTTCTGATAGGTTTGTGACTCTCTGAGAGTTGATTAGCTGCTGATAGGTTTGCGACCTCTCTGGGAGTTGATTTGCTGCTGGGAGGTTTGTGACTCTCTGGGAGTTGATTTGCTGCTGGGAGGTTTGTGACTCTCTGGGAGTTGATTTGCTGCTGGGAGGTTTGTGACTCTCTGGAAGTTGATTTGCTGCTGGGGGGTTTGTGACTCTCTGGGAGTTGATTTGCTGGGTCACTGGCACAGCAGCAGCCAGCACCAGGAGTGGCAACATGGAAACAAAAGCCTCTTCCACCAGACTTCCTGTGAAACTACAGTGACATGATGACTACAATGACATGATGACACAGAAGGGTGTGTGTGTGGTGGTGGGGTGGGGGCTGCAGGGGTGTGCAGGGGTGACATGTCTCCAGTATAGCACAGCATGGGGTGTGTGTGTGCGGTGTGTGTGTGTCTACATCTGGTTGGTTTGCGTGTGTGTCGCTGCACAGGCGGTAGTGGGGTCAGTCGACATCGATCAAACCCACCACCGCTTCCACCACCACCACACACAGACACACTCACACATACTCACACACTCTCTCTCACACACACACACACACACGCACACTTACACATACACACACACAGACACACACACTTACACGTACTGTACACACACACAGACACATGTGTACCGAGACACACACGACCCTGTCTTGCTCTGTGGCGAGGTCAGCGCTCTGGGTCACTGCTGTTTATGTCTGTTGCACTCACACACACACACACACACACACAAACACACACACACACACACACACATGCCTGCTCACTCTAAACATGTGACATGGTGCACATGAACACACATGGCCCAGTGTGGTGCACGTGCTCAGAGAGGTCTCACACTGAGATCAAAGCCCTGATGTGATGTTGATCCACAAGGCTACTGCTTCATCTCGTGCTCTCTCCTCTTACTTTTGTGAATGTGTGTGTGTGTGTGTGTCTGTGTGCGTGTGTGTATGCAAGGATGCTCCTTTTCCTGTGAGGTTAGTCAACAGTAGAGCTGGTGTTGCAGTGCATTAAAAAGCCTTAGTAGGCAGTCTAGTAAGAGTGGGAGTGACAGTGTGTGTGTGTGTGTGTGTGTGTGGGTGTGTGTGTGTGTGTGTGTTGTCCATTTTCGTGGGTGTTTTCGAACTTTGCAGTGGCTAATGGGATAGCGTAGTGAGGGGATTCTGCTGCCAGAATAAGCAAGCCTTCTGGGCGACCTTTGGCCTTCTAGGCTACTAGGCTATAAGGTACTCGGACGTTGTAGCTCGTGCCTTCCTCATTTGTGCCTACTACACAGGTGGCTGGTTTGGATATTCGCATGGACAGTCGGAAGTAAACAGTGGGGTTGGCAAACAGTAGAGGAGTTTTTGAAAATGAGCAAAAAGCCTTCTTGGAAGTGTGTGGCAAGACTTTTTGCCTTTTCCACTTCATTGGTGATGTGGTATTACGCATGCTCCATTGCATTGGTCATGGCATGTCACAGTGCAGCATGGGGGTGTGTGTGGGGGGGTACGTCCCTCGCTGTCCTCTTCGGCTGTGACCCTGAATGACCTTCAGAAAGCACAGCTGAGGCCTGAGGAAGGCAGGGTGCCCAGCATTTGACCCTGTGTCTGTTCAGACACATTTGCACACACATAGCATCGCACACCCAGACAAAAGCACACACACACACACACACACTCACAGATGAACACAACCACAAAAACATAAATACATACAGTGCATACATACATTCCTCTCTTATGCACACACACACTCACACACACACACACACATGTACACAGAGCCGCAAACAAACACACATGTAGACACACACAAACATAAATGCAGACTCTTACTCTTTCACACTCATAAATACTCACACACACACACGTACATGCACACACACACACACACACACACACATGACATAGGTTCACATGACATAGGTAGGAAGTGATGGTATGGTCTGGTGGTATAGTGTGATGGTATGATGTCATGGTATGAACCCCTTGACTCTGGTTTGCTGTGAAACGATGTAACTGGAGATTAGGCTTAGAATGCATTCAGTCTGTGTAGTGTTGTGTGATGCTGTAATTTGATAGGATGATGTGATGATATGATGTGATGGCAGGCTTGTCCAGGCAGCCATCTCCCCTAAGCCCCCCCCGGCCCCCCATTAATGTTTATGCCCCCTCATGGGTGGCCCTGTGTGAACGTATAGTGGGAGGTTAAAGCAAACGTTTCTGTTGTCATTTAGCGTAATAACCCCTCGACCCTGTAGTGTTTGTTGTGGAACATTACGAGGCACTGTCGCTTTACATTAAAGTAAAATCTGGTGGATCTCACACACACACACACACACACACACACACACACACACACTACTATTACTCTAAGCTTTACCGCTCCCCACTCTGCTCTTAAAGTGCAGCCTAAGCACAACAGCTGACCCACTGCCCACTGCATTCTTATCTACAGGCAATGAATGTCTGGCTTAATCTTTACTGTGCATTGCAGAGCAAGTACACATGAAGTATTTACGGCTAATGTATTTAGGTCTATAGACAGCCAATACAGTATATGCTGAATTATGGCTTAATTGATGGGTAAAGGCCTAATGACAAACTAATTATACCATTAATTCATAGTATCATATTTATGTTTCAGAGTTACTAAAAGGGTAATTATTTATGAAATAGAGGATACATTTAGGATAGGCATAGGATAGATTGGATAGGATAGATAGATATGAGTATGCACTATGAAAGACATGAGGCAGATTGATCACTAATGTATGCAGTATCCTAATGTATGAGCCGAATCATGCGGTCTGTTGGTCATCTCTGGAAAACATTTCAACAGAGTGAAGAGAGCCCTGATGAGAAGTATATTCATCCTTACTTATTCATTCCTACTTGAATATCCCAAATGGGTTTATGTATGAGTGTGCAAGTGTAACCGAGGTCTTCCTGCGTAATCCAGACCCAGTCTCGAACCCGTGACCCCACAGCAACTCCGGTATGGGAGACAGACGCTCTACCAAGTGAGATAAAAGCCAGGCTATTAGCTCAGTCACTAGCATATCTTTTTGAGGTGTCAGGAGGGAGGTTTACTAGCATTCTACGCTGAGCTGTGCTAGCTGCCATCCATTAGAAAATGTTACAGGCCAGCATAGGGGAACTGACACCTAACAAAAAGGAAAAGGGGGTGGATATCTTCAGGCAAAAACAAAGATGGACAAATAGAGCAAAGTTAAAGCATTTATTTACAGAAAGAGTGATGTATGAAATTATAGATAAATCTTTCAAACCAAAACAATGAAAGCAATCATAAGGAAAAACAAAAACGGTTAAGGCCTAACAACAAAAGCCCCTCGCCAAAGCCCACGCCAGCCTCTCACACTGGCAAAGCTTCCACAGGGGAAAACAGAGTGAAGTGTGGCAATGAACGCAGGAGGCCGAATGACAGGAGCAAGAGGAGCGAGCGGCATATTCTCCCAACAGCACCCCTCATATGCTGCACCCCTCTCATATGCTGCAGCCCCAACAGCACCCCTCTCATATGCTGCACCCCTCTCATATGCTGCACCCCTCTCATATGCTGCACCCCAAACAGCACCCCCCACATATGCTGCACACCCAATTGGCAGCACCCAGAACATCGTTAGGCAATGAGCTGCTCCCAGTTTCCAATCTACACACACACACACGCACACACACACACACACGCGCGCGCACACACACAGGCACTCAGGAAAGCAGAAAATCACACAGGACAGAACAAAAAGCACATTGTATTCTGACACAACAGAAGTATTACCACATTATGTTATGGGTTTGAGCTGAGATATTTTATTGTAGTTGAAGAGTGTTGTAGATAGTTTGGGGGTTTTGGCCATTACTGTGCAGGACAGTGCAGCTGTAACAAGGAAAAGCAAATGGAAGACAGATGAGGACTGGGGCTTAACAATACTGTACGCTCCCTAAAATGTCCCACACAAACAGCTGTTCCTAGCGGGGGCTCTTATATCGCATAGGCCTCCGTCACTACTGCTGTGCTTTAGCCTCCCCCCCTGGGGTATTAGAGGGTTTGCCAAACACTGTTCCAGGCCAGGAAAGAAAAGGTGTTTATTTATTTATTTTATTTTTGTCAACAATAACAACACTTAACATCCCTTTGTGTACTGCTGAACTGAGCTCCCAAGCCTTGTTCAAGTCCAGGAAAGAAAGGTTTGTTTGTTTATTTATTTATTTATTTATTTGTGTGTGTGTGTGTGTGTCTTTGTGTGTGCGTGTGTGTCTGTGTAGTTGCTGTACTTCGCTCTGGTCCTTAAGGAGAGTGGGGAGGCCCTGCAGGCATGTGGAGCAAGTCTTCCAAACGCGACAGAGAGAAAAGTCACACAAGTCAAAATCGTGGTAATTTAAATTCAAAGATAAAAGAAGAAACACATGGAGAGACTCGCTGAGGCCATCTGTTTGCCCCTCAGACCACAGATGGACATTATCAATTCAATTTGAAGCACGTCATTCAGAATCTATAAAATAATTTATTTCACTGCATATTTGTTGTCAGTACTGCACATTGCTCTGCCACATGTGAGATTAAAATGTGTTGGAGGCCTGACAAGCAGGGCAGACAGTCTGGACGCGCTGGCAGTAGAGGGAAGTGATGGTGATCTTTATGGCAACTTGTGTCACACGGACGTTAATCACCCTGTTATGAGTCCCAGCGCATGTGTGTGTGTGTGTGTGTGTGTGTGTGTGTGTGTGTGTGTGTGTGTGTGTGTGTGTGTGTGTGTGTGTGTGTGTGTTATGAGGGGTGGGAAATGTGAGAATTTGACAGCCAACTGCTTCATTTTGCAGGCCAGGGGAAGGGTTGTGCAAGGAGAGATTGGGACGGGGATTGTGTGTGTGTGTGTGTGTGTGTGTGTGTATCTGTGTGTGTCTGTGTGTGTGTCTGTGTGCCCCTGTGTGTGTAGGTGTGAGATTTTCAGTGGCTCATTTGACGTATCGATTGGCTCATCCAGCGTGAATGCATTAGATCACTTCTCATCTAAGCCTTATTCTGTGATGTATTAAAAGCTCTGACTGCGCCGCAGTTCTGTGCTGTTCTGCTAATAAATCACATTTGTACCACCTTACGTTACGGCCCAGCCGCACTGCAGGGACTTGATTACTGAGGCCTGAAAGCCAGTCCAGTGCCAAGCCACTCAGAGTGTGGGGACCCCCCACTCGCATGTGTGTGTGTGGTGTGAGTGTGTGTGTGGAGCATATTCTGTCCGAGTGTATTCTGTCACACATAGGCAGATATTGTACACGGTTACGTGCTGTACACGGTCAAATTGGCGTGAATGAGCCTTACTGTAAACCACCGTATGTGGTGTGATATTTGAGTTAAATTGGGCGAAATTGTGCACACACGGTGTGTAGTTGAAGGTATCACATTTTAGTGAGTTACCGATCAAATAAATACCCTCATGCAACCCTTTCTTCCTCATTTACTCTTTCTTTCTACATGTCTCTCTCTCTCTCTCTGTCTTTTACCTCTCTTTCTTTCACTCTCTTTTCCTTTGTCTTTGCTCTTTTTTCCTGCATCTTTCCCTCTATCTCTCTCTCTTTCTGTTTCTTTCTCTCTCTCTCTCTCTCTCCCTCTCTCTTACCTGTCTGCTGTAATGATTATGCCATAACAGACCCCACTGAGTGAGAGCTAAATGTGATATTGATGTGAGAAGGGAGGATGCTCGATGTAAAACGCTGCAGAGTTGTTTGGAAACTTGGAGGCAGTCGCTTGGTGAATATCTTGGAGGCAGTCGCTTGGTGAATATCTTGGAGGCAGTCGCTTGGTGAATATCTTGGAGGCAGTCGCTTGGTGAATATCTTGGCAGTTATCTCTGCTCCTTTTCTCTTCTCAGAAAACTCATCTCTGTCTAGTCTGAATTTATGTTTTCTACAGATAAAACAAATTATGATATAAATCTCTATCCCAAAAAACTCTCAGAGTGCTGTTATATTGGCCTTAAGTACCATATGATTTTGCAATAGATTAAAGCATACTGAGGCGTAAAAGGCATATTATGGGATGTGTTGCCATGGTGTTGGCAAGCCTAGCCAGGGTAGTAATCACTGTGTCAGTTGGCCAGCATAGTGGTTTGCCAGGCTGCTGCTGCTGACTGTACCACAGAACTACTGTACAGACTTCTACAACTGTATCACTTTTTATTTGACTATTTTTCCTCAGTCTTTGGGGCTACTACAATTAAAATAATAAAAAAAAATGTATACATTGAGATTAAAGACTATGCACTTGTCTTTTAAATGATGTTATGTTTTATGACCATGCAAGCAATGGTGTGACAGCCATACTGTAGGCATTTGAAAGAAAAGTACCTCTAGAAAGAGGTTGCTACATGCTTTCTCACATTCTTGCATGTTTATTCTGCTGTTTTTTTTTAAATGGATGAGTTCTGGTCCTGGTGTAAACTAGCAGGACTAACTAATAGTAAAAAGGTGTTTACTGTGTACACCATAAAGACGTTGAGTCCAGTGTATCTGTTGGTCCATGCTGTGTGGGAAGGGGTTAGGGATACTGTAGGGTCTCTCTTCAGGTAGCACATTAGCACAACACATACACTCACACATACATACACACACATACACGCAAACACACATGCACGCACGCACGCACGCACACACACACACACACACACACACACACACACATACACACACACACACAGCCCAAGGATCTTGTTTATATCCTGGCCTTGTTTTCCTTTGCTTTGCTTTGCTTTGGTTCGGTCCCTGACCTCTTCATCCAAAGGTGCCAGGGATGCATCCTCAGACCCGTTGCTTAGCAACGAGATGTGTTGCGTTCCTTCTATTGGCTTTCAGGTCATGTGGTTCATTCATGGCGGGAGAGAGGTGAGCAGTGAGGGCCTACAGAGGGTCCATACTAAAGCTTGGCTTTAAAACTAGCCGTGTCTGTCTGTGTGCGTGTAACTTCACCGACCCTTTCATACTGGCGCCCAACACACACACCAATCTCCTCTTCAGAGGTGTCAAAATGCCACGCTGTTCAAACAGTTCAGAAATGCCTTTAAAGTAGTCATAATTCATAGTCAAACGTGTTGTTGGTGTAATAGTGGTGATGTTTTTATGTACTTTCTTATTAACAAGAAGTAAGAGATTTAGTTACAAGAAAAGACAGGTGTTATAAAGTCAATTTCCAGTCTAAACTCAGTTTTAGAACAATATATAGTTACTGTCTTTTGGCTTTGTAGGGCATAGCAGGGGTCAGAAACAATGACTGACTTCATTGAATAAAAGCTCTGCCAAGCCATGTGTTGATTCT
The DNA here is from genome assembly GCA_027475355.1 of Coilia nasus. Classification (NCBI taxonomy): domain Eukaryota; kingdom Metazoa; phylum Chordata; class Actinopteri; order Clupeiformes; family Engraulidae; genus Coilia; species Coilia nasus. Next base: position 5,789,368 of record CM050220.1, on the reverse strand, counting down.
GCCCGTGCACATAACGGGTCACCAGGGCAGTTTCACCAATTACCCATTTGTGCCTAAGAAGTGAGTGAAGAGAATTAAAAAAACAGAAATGTGTGAGGCTGAATCAAATATTAAAATATCTCCCTAAAGCCAGATTCCCCACCTCTGCATCAGTGAGGTGAGTGGTTTGGTGTATGTGGGCAGGCAGGTGTAGGCAGGTAGCACACGGTCATTAAAATGTTGTGCTGAGCAGAGGCGGACATCCCAGGTTCAGAAAGTAAACGTCCTGCCACATGTTTGTTCCAGCCAGTTCAGTTAACCAGCTGATCCCAATAAGCACCACTTTGCAGCCAGGTAGATTAGCTACCCTGCATCCGAATACCCTTACTAGCCGCCTGCATAGTAGCCAAAAATGAGGAAGCCACGACCTACAACATCCGAATAGCTTAGTACTAGTGGTGGGCATAGATTAATTTTTTTAATCTAGATTAATCTAGATTAATCATAAAATTAATCTAGATTAATCTAGATTAAAATGGCTCATTTGAATTCTGCCGAAGGCATTCAGAATATGTGTGCTACCTAAATAATGACTAGAAGTAAGTCTTTGAGAACGGGTTTCTTAAGCCAGGTGGCACAGTAGACCAGGGGCTCATCTCCTGTTTCCAAAATGCATCACTAACTGCTTGAAAAAGCTGTTCTACTTTGATACTTGGTGATGGAAATAAATCATGTTCAATAAAATGTACTTGTGTTTACTAGCTGTTTATTTAGTTAAACATGAACTAAATGAAACATGAAACATGGATTTTGAACTGTAAGCCTACATAAGAAGTTGTGATGAACTGTTTACAGTCAGTAGCTTTGTGTCAATCAGTCCAAGCTCTATTTCTCCTTCTTCCACCAGTCACTTAGGCAGACCAGCTTGTTCACATTTTCTGGTGGCAAAGTAGATCTCCTTTTCTGCACAATATGACCTGCTAAAGAAAAAAGTATCTTGCATGGGACAGTTGTGGCAGGAGTCCCCTTCAGTGCAATTCGGCTAAGTATACATCCGCATTAAAATATAGAGGTAGGGTATACATCCGCGCTAAAATATCAAGGTGAAAGCAGAAAGTGTTGAGGAAGGGAGCCGTTTGCTTCCGTGTTCTATTTTCGCAAGGGGGAGGGGGGAATCCCCCTTTATGCAGTGCAGAGCAGATTCTAGGTTCGTTTTACTGAAATGAATGGGACACATGTGGAGTTTAACTAATAAATTGGTCATTACGTTTTTCTGGAGTTGTTAAGGGTTTTTTGGAATCATGTGTCACAATCTGCAACTATTTGTAATAATTTCAAGCCTAAAAGTGTAAGTTGTTACTGTTTGGATTTTGAGAAAATTAGCTTTATTTCAGGTCAGGCAGCAACCACTTACTATGTGGTTGTTAGCGCGCTAACGCTAGCGAACTACGCTAACGTAATGTTTTGAATTGAAAGCTGTCACTAACACCCACCTAGATACTGTTACTGGTTATAGTGTAAGCAGACAAAGTAATATAAAGTTATAGGGCTACAGCAATGTATTAAATTCAAGGTGAGCCCAATCGCTGTTAGCGTTTAGCACATGATGTTGTTATAGTTACTACTATTCACTTGAATGAGCTAGAGCTAGTTCGTTAGCTTGCTAGCTCGCTTTACAGACACACTAAATTATTTTCTAAGAGTTCGAAATAGGAATTTGTTGGCATTTTGGTCCCATAGTAACGTATTATGTTGGCTTATCTTTGTAGAATCTAAGATCTTTGGTGAAAGTCATCATAGTTTGTGTAGTATAGACTCAGCTCCCAACCCAACTTTGAGAATAGATTAACGGCGATATTTTTTTTATCGCGCGATAAGAGTCTCGCGTT
>CM050220.1:5765000-5782500 GCA_027475355.1 Coilia nasus | reverse complement strand
ACTTTATTAATAGCAAAATATATCAAATATTATTATCTGAGATCTGTGCTGAGATGCTTCACTCTGTTTCCTGCACTGGAAAGTGAAGTTTATGCAAGTCTGAGTATTGTTATTACACTGTGAGCTAAATGGAGATATGCTTGTCACCTTCGGCTGTCATACATTCTCCCTAGTGAAAATGAGCTCGCCTTCTCTATTCTACCCCCCCCACACACACACACACACACAAACACACACACACATACACACGTACACATGTGCACACACACACACACCAAAATATCTCCCTGGTGAATCTCCCATCCTACCTGTCAAAAGGTGTTAGGCGTGAGGATGGAGTTTCTAATTCAGTGGGGATGCTCCTTAGTGTGTAATGTGACAGAGAGAGTGAGCCTGCAGCTGTGGAGCCATTTTGATGCAATTCTTCCCATACTCACTTCAGAAATAATAACTACTGATGGAGGAACACTCACTGACTATGTTTTTGCTTCAACAAACAACTTTAACAGTATTTTTACATGCTGATTTAAATCAGAAACCATTCGTACCACTGAGCTCAGTGTTGGTAGGTGTCTTAATAATTGCACAGGTAAGTACACGGCCAAATTTCATGTTGCTAGGACAAAAAATGCCAAATATATGTATCGGTAGAACAAGCTTCACTTGCCTTTTGTCTGTATGCCACTCTGGGCACCAAGCCACTCCCCCTCTCACACAACATGGCCGCATCAACAGGCTCTGCACTAGTTGTTGTAAATCAGTAGTTAAAAACACCCTAGCCAGTATTAAGTAGCTTTGTAAATGCTTAATAACCGTCAATAATTGTGTTTATAATCTATAATGATACTGAAAGTAATATGTTACTAACCTTATTATAGTCAGACACTACCACATTATTCCAGTTATCACCTTTGCTTAGCCTGAACCGTAGCCACAGCAGCATATAAAATACAGTTTATAAGGCTCCACTTCATATAACGCTTATATATATTCTGTGCTAGTAAATACTTTCCCCTCTACCTTGACTATGTGTTAAAAGCATGTGATGTAGATTTGGCTTTGCCAAATATGGCTTTGAAATATATATATATATATATATATATATATATATATATATATATATATATATATATATATATATATATATATATATATATTGTGTTCATATTCCGAATTTATGAAAATAAATGTATTTTTCTAATGTTGTAAAGATAAAATTTCAAATGGACTGATGAATGATGCCCTCAGGGAAAGTCAGGGGAAGGGCTTTGGTTTGGCAAAAGCAAACTTCTAGTCCAGTTGGTCAACACGTTATGACAGAATTCCCCATGGCCCCTCGCCTATGGAGACAACCTGACAGAGACAGGACGACACTCGCATCGGCGATGACATGCATGCATAAGGCTTTCCAAATCATGCAATTTCAACAACAGACACTATATGCAATTGAATAATTTGAATAAATCATATGCATTATCAGTTCAAAAGTTGATATTCTTTCGAATGCAGACATTGCAAAACCGAATGGCACTTCATGACAACAGTAATGTACATGATGTGTGTCATGTCATGTTTATAAAGGGCTCATGTCACTCTTATGTAGACACCTTCAAATAAAATGTTACCAAAAGAAACACACACCAAAGAAAGCTTTAGAGGTAAAATCTAAAGAAGGCAATAGGCCAAAACGTTGTTTGTCTCCTGAATAAAATCTGCATACAGTGCCAGAGCGTGCCGCACTTTTATTTTGTCTTTAGAACTCCCTGAGTAGCCTACACCAGAAGACCCCTCTCCGTCCTGACAAACAGAACTCTGGGCAAACAGCTGCGCACACAGACGAGTCGCTGGTTTCCAGCACCATCTCATAAATTATACACGCTAAACTCCAATCAGCGCTGTGCACCCCTGTGCGAAATAGACACCGTGGCATGAGGGAACGGCGCTCGCCCGGTCAAATGAGGACAAATAGCCACTGCCACGAGCTTCGCTTCATGTGTGTGTGAAGTGGTGCTATTGATTATCATTACGCCTCTGCGGAAAAGAAAGCAATAGACTGCTATCTGCATGAGCGCTCTTAAATATCCTCCGCTAAGAGGCAAGATGGGCGGAGCGCCTAACACTCCAGAGCGAGTAAGTAGGCGCCATCAGCATGACAAAACAAGTTTTCTTTTGTTTTTGTTTGTTTTTTCCCCGGCTCGGGGCTGTAATTTGTTATTTGGGAGTCGTGATACACTGCTTGCAGGTAAACAATAGGATGGCAATATGATAATTAGCTTCGTGCCTCTCAAGGACGTCGCTAGACAGTCACGACTCTGACCTCATTCATTCTCCAAAACAGCCAATGCAGGCTTAGGCTGGCATCACTGAACACATGCACATACACACACAAATACACACATACACATTAATACACACATGCACACACACATACACACACATCCTTTGGCCAGTATAATTCATCAGTAGTCTTAGTGACCTATTTTCCCTGTATCTTAGTTCACATTTTTAACATTGTAAATCAACAGTATCAATGCCAAAACAAAAGTGTATGTCCATGCATGTTTAAGTCCCCATATATCCTAAAACACCCTCCATGCCCTGCAAGTGTGGGGGACTTATTCATCTATGCACTAAGGCATCTTGGCCTTGGTGTAGCGATACAGGAAAAGAAGGCCACACTATGTGACTATCTCATAGAGAACTACAGGGAGATGGACCGCTCCTCCAAACTTCCTTAGTGCGTTATAGCCCATGGAGGGTGGCAAAGCGAATTCAGAACTGCCCTTTCACCCTGTTACAATTTGATGAACCACTGAAACGATTTTGGAAACATTATTTTAAAGTTGAAAAAAACTACTTTAATGCTTTAATGTTTGGCCAGCACTCTAAAAGTAAATAAAAGTTGTCAGAGTGAAGCCTGCTCCTACCCTTGGTGTAGGGGGCCAAGCGAGCAAGCAGGTGCACCCAGTAGTGCATGACCCTGCACCTGTCAGGTGTGACAGCCTGTGGGTCGACACACTCAGGTGTGTCCTGATAACAGATCATCAGCCTCTCTCCTGGGGGTATGGGTGTGGGGGTGGTGTGGTGGAGTGAGGGACTATCAGCCTCTCTCCTGGGGGTATAGTGGAGGGGGTGGGTGGGTGGTGGAGTGAGGGACTATCAGCCTCTCTCCTGGGGGTATAGTAGAGGGGGTGGTGTGGTGGAGTGAGGGACTATCAGCCTCTCTCCTGCAGTAAAAGTAATGTAAATGTACAAAGGTTGTAGCCATGGTGATGGTTATAGTTTGAGGAGGGTGGGGTAGGGTTGAGGGTTATAGATGGAGAGGTGGGTATGGGTTGGTATTGGCGAATTTGGGTGGAGAAGTGAATGCGATGTGATGTGATGGGTTCACCTGGCCTCCATTTATTTGTTAGAAGGATTAATGGAACCAAGGCCAGGACCGACTGCCGCTGCTGTCATCTCCCACCCACATCTGCACCGCAACCTTATTTATTTATTTATTTATTTATTCATGTTCATTTATTCACATGTCTGTTTTTGTGTGTTATTTTTTATTTGTAACATCTGCCACATAACTTGCCTTGCCCTGCAAGTGTGGTGGACTTATTCATCTATGCACTAAGGCATCTTGGCCTTGGTGTAGCAATACAGGAAAAGAAGGCCACACTATGCATATACAACATTTATTCACACAGATAAATAAATGCGTTCTTCTTTTTCTGTGTGTTCTGTGTTTCAAACACTGAGGAGGCCAGAACGCCAAAACTCGTCTGTGTGAATGAATGTATGCATAGTGCAGCATTCTTTTCCTGTCTTTTAATTGTGCAATACTAAGTAGTTTTTGTCTTCGGTCGCCCTACAAGTTGGGAGCAGAATTGTCTCTCATAGAGAACTACAGGGAGATGGACCGCTCCTCCAAACTTCCTTAGTGCGTTATAGCCCGTGGAAGGTGGCAAAGCGAATTCAGAACTGCCCTTTCACCCTGTTACAATTTGATGAACCACTGAAACAATTTTGGAAACATTATTTTAAAGTTGAAAAAAACTACTTTAATGCTTTAATGTTTGGCCAGCACTCTAAAAGTAAATAAAAGTTGTCAGAGTGAAGCCTGCTCCTACCCTTGGTGTAGGGGGCCAAGCGAGCAAGCAGGTGCACCCAGTAGTGCATGACCCTGCACCTGTCAGGTGTGACAGCCTGTGGGTCGACACACTCAGGTGTGTCCTGATAACAGATCATCAGCCTCTCTCCTGGGGGTATGGGTGTGGGGGTGGTGTGGTGGAGTGAGGGACTATCAGCCTCTCTCCTGGGGGTATAGTGGAGGGGGTGGGTGGGTGGTGGAGTGAGGGACTATCAGCCTCTCTCCTGGGGGTATAGTAGAGGGGGTGGTGTGGTGGAGTGAGGGACTATCAGCCTCTCTCCTGGGGGTATAGTGGAGGGGGTGGGTGGGTGGTGGAGTGAGGGACTATCAGCTTCTCCCCTGGGGGTATAGTGGAGGGGGTGGGTGGGTGGTGGAGTGAGGGACTATCAGCCTCTCTCCTGGGGGTATAGTAGAGGGGGTGGTGTGGTGGAGTGAGGGACTATCAGCCTCTCTCCTGGGGGTATAGTGGAGGGGGTGGGTGGGTGGTGGAGTGAGGGACTATCAGCTTCTCCCCTGGGGGTTGGGGCAGGGGGGGGGGGGGGGGGGGGTGAGGGGTTAAAAATTAAAGTTTATTGATTTAAACCAGGGACAGCATATTTAACAAAAATTAGGTTGACACCACATATTAAAAAAGCAGTAAAAGTAATGTAAATGTACAAAGGTTGTAGCCATGGTGATGGTTATAGTTTGAGGAGGGTGGGGTAGGGTTGAGGGTTATAGATGGAGAGGTGGGTATGGGTTGGTATTGGCGAATTTGGGTGGAGAAGTGAATGCGATGTGATGTGATGGGTTCACCTGGCCTCCATTTATTTGTTAGAAGGATTAATGGAACCAAGGCCAGGACCGACTGCCGCTGCTGTCATCTCCCACCCACATCTGCACCGCAACCTTATTTATTTATTTATTTATTTATTCATGTTCATTTATTCACATGTCTGTTTTTGTGTGTTATTTTTTATTTGTAACATCTGCCACATAACTTGCCTTAACTTGACAGGGAAAGCAGGTGTACAGAACCTGCCCTTGAAGGTCGACGTCTGATTCATTTATTTGACCTGAAACGTCTTCTCCAGTCTACACCTTCTTTCTCCCGCTCCCCCCAGTCTGGGTCGTCAGTAAGATGTCTAAGTGAAATATCAAACACCCACTCTCAATGCTACCCCTGAATCCCCTTCCTCTCACTCAGCTGAAGTCTGTGGCTGTGGCCTGCGCAGTCTGGGTTGTCAGTAAGATGGCGTCTAAGTGAAATATCATTGGGAATAAACACCCTGTTGAGAGTGCATATGCTCCAGATGGAGTCCCCCCCCCATGGCACTAATATTACGGCCCCGTTACGTGGCTTACATGACATCCGCTCAGCTCACCAGCTGCTGGGACGCCGCCCGCCTGGCTCCCGTCGTGCCACCACACATCAAGTGGCGCACACTCACACTCACACACTCACACTCACACTCACATGCGCACACACACACACTCATGCACGTGCACACACACACACACACACACAAAGATACAGATGCAGTTACACTCGCAGACTTACATACACACACGGACACGAACAACTCGGGCAGATAATTATCCAGACCTTTTCTTATCAACCCTGCAATTAGCAAATTAATGCCCTTCTCACTCACGGAAGTGATTGTACTGATGGGTGAACCACATTACTTATCATGATTATTACACATGAACTGGGGTATGAATTGGACAGACTACTTGAGATAGAATTGTTGGTAAATTGGGTTTTTGAATTGTGGGTAAATTGGGTTTTTGAATTGTGTTGAATTTTCAGTTGCAGTCAAATATATCAGATGTGATATCATAATAATGCATGTGAAAGGAATGGATGATGATATATTTTGAAGTGTGCAGGTTGACATTAGTCATTTCGAGCACTAAATAAATGACTCACAGCTGATTGCACCATCAACATATTTCCAAAAGGTACTTTTACCCTGCATATGCTCATTGTTGTTGAATGAAGTGGAAAATGTCTTAGTTTTGCAATTAGTGAGATTATTGACTTCAAAGGGGGATGTTCTCAGCCATGGTAAAAGTATAACTATTGATCATTGAGGTATATGAAGGGCACAGGAGCACCAGACTTGACAGGGCCATTATATTAATACCTGCAGAATTAGCAGTGTTATTAACACGTAATAACATGTAATAATTACATTATTATTACACACATCCATTATGTAATAACTTGTCAATTCTCAGAGCTAACATGTGCAATACCCTGTAGTGAGATAGCAATGAGGACCCAGTTGTATAAAGTGAACATTTTATAGTGTACTACACTTTCTTCTGCCCATATCACAAGTCGTACAGTAGGCTGCAGCCAAATAGGCTTCTGCACATGATTGGATCCAACTGTGAAAATTAGGCTTTCCATGTGAAATTACACGGAATATTAACGCATGATAAGAAGTCATTTCAACATTTTTTTGCTCCACTGTGCTTTTCTTTGTTTTATGATTGGTTTGTCTGGTTGAGGACAAAGAGTGGAAATTTTCCATCTGCAGCGCAATTACGTACGGGGCTTGGTGCTAATCCTCGCCTGCGCAAATAGCTACTTAACCTTAGCCTGACATCGCGGCTAACGGCTCATACAGAAGTGATGTATTGGAGTGGCCCCTCTTAAGCCTTGTTTTTACTGTGCCACAGCACCTCCGCTTCCTCAGGTATGCCAGGCGTGTTCAACAAGAGGAGATGGGCAGAGAGAAATAGAGTTTATTGACAGAAATAAAGCTGTGGGCAGGCCTTTCATAGCAGCGTGGATGGAATTCCAATTAGCTGTGCCATCTACGTAGGGTCTATATTGTACATTGCTTCTCTCTCTGTCTTTCTCTCTCTGTATCTGTCTCTCTTTCTCTCTCTCTGTCTTTCTCTCTCTGCCTCTCTCTGTCTCTCTTTCTCTTTTCCTGCCTCTTTCCCTGTGTGTGTGTGTGTGTGTGTGTGTGTGTGTGTGTGTGTGTGTGTGTGTGTTGTTTATGTGTGTATGCATATGCATGCAATATGTGTGCACTTGTGTATTTTTTTGCATGCTAGTATATGTAGAAGCCTTAGTTTCAGGCCTATGTCCATTATTCATTTGGTAATTTGTCTGCTAAGCAACACACTGCACCCCTAGCATACACTGTACATAATTATTTAACAACAAAGGCATAGACAGACAGACACATATGCTGAGAGCATAGATATGCAAATAAAAGGATTTTTCCTTTAGTTTCCCCACAAGCATCTGATGGTGGAGACAGAGAGAGACAGACAGACAGAGACTGAGACAGAGAGAAAGAAAAACAGAGAGGGCTTCTCGGCAGAGCTGTTTCTCAGTCTCCAAAGAAAAATGAGCCACTTGGACGCTGACGTGTCATTAGAGTGCACAAATGAAGAATCCCTCACGGAACCCACGATGCATGCGGCTACAGATGGTCGGTCAGTCAGTTGGTTCCCAGAGCGGACAGATTGGACGAGTCAGCCCAGTGAGCACAGACAGGCCGACTGATTGACGCACGAGGCCAGACTCACGTCTGCCTGCTGCCCGCTCACGCTGAATAACCACAGAGAGAAGAGAGACGTTTATCGTCCTCAAAGGCACGATTAGACGGGACAATAACAAGGTTTCACAAGACAGGACAGACGGCAGCCATTGGTTGTTGTGACTGGATGTTCTGGTTGAACTGCTGTGCATTTGCAGCACTGGCTGGTGTCTCTCAGGACAGGAGTGTGAAGGTGTTAGCCCCCTGAGCATCACATCCTGTAACAGCTCACCTAAGTTGGATGCAACTGGACGTCTTTTTGGAGCTTGAAGACGTTTCACCTTTCATCACTTTTCACTATTAGAGCAGTTCTCATTCTCTGGATCATGTGATCATAATGACTCTCATTCCAATTCACACATTGACTTATGTTGTGAACACATATTTTTCTCGCATCATGAGGGTTGTCAAAAAGATGCCCAGTTGCCTACAACATAGTTTTTTTTGCCATTGCTCATTTGCACATAATCATATCAGGATTCTACAGAGACTGGTACCAGCAAGCAGCAATGCTTTATAAGACTGTGTCTGATGTGTTCACACATGTATAGATAGTTTCAAAAGAGTTTGATTATCAGTGTCATAGTAGTTTCCACAGGGCTTTCCTTTTTATCATTGCCATTGATGTAACATAGTTTTGGGAAGGGAAAAGAATGTTTTTGTTTTTACCTTTTAAAAGATCTATAGTCTAATGAAAAACATTGTAATGGTGCTGCTTTTAACCAGGCATGCTTGGAGCAGGGAGGGAGAGTTGGACTGAGCATGTGCAAGGGAGAGGAGTGAGCCTGGAGCAAGATATTGAGCTCCCACATCACAGTGTGGTATTTTTGACAGTGTAGTCAAGAATGCGTTGTGTTGTATCTCTAAGCCAAACTGAATTAATTATGTGTTCGATAAGGCCTTGACTTGCAGCAATAAGCAATAATGCAGATCACAGCACACAGATTTCAATTAAAATCCAGCAACTACAACAAAACAACAAGTGCTGAGCGAAGCATTATATTCTTGACACGACTGGAGAAACCCCAGCTGTCCCTCAAACTTATGCATGTTTACAGGCGGGGTTTAATACACCATTACATTACTCATGGATGCTTTTAAATATTCATGGCTCCTGAAAGGATTTCAATACGAGCTACTCACACTTGGGTTTCTGTAAAAAAAAAATCTAAATAAAAAATCTCCTCACCGCCACAGATGAAACAATGAGTGTGTGATCTTAAAACAACACTAAGTAATTTTTTCAACCTTAAAGTAATGTTTTCAAAATTGTTGCAATGGTTCACTTGTAACAGGGTTGACTTTGATGGGCTATGGGCCATGGGCTATAACCACACTAAGTAAGTTTGGAGGAGTGGTCTGTCTCTCTGCAGTTCTCTATGAGAGACAATTCCGCATCCAACCTGTAGGGCAACCGAAGACGAAATCTACTTGGTATTGCTTTAAGCTTTTGAAGTGGCGTCCTTGCGTCTGCTGCTGTTACACCTGTTTGCCCAGCTGACTCACACACACACACACACACACACACACACACACACACACACACACACACACACACACACACACACAGCACCTGGGCTGATGAATGAAGCTTAAAAGGCCACATTTGTCACACTCCTGACTCTTAGTGTGAGAAGGCACAGAGTGACTGTTCACTAGAGCAAGAGACCAGACAAGGCATCCTTCAGAAAGACACAGAGCAATAGGGACAGACAGAGAGAGACTGTGTGTGTGTGTGTGTGTGTGTGTGTGTGTGTGTGTGTGTGTGTGTGTGTGTGTGTGTGTGTGTGTGTGTGTGCGTGTGTGTGTGAGTGAGTGTGTGTGTGTGTGTGTGTGTGTGTGTGTGAGTGTGTGTGTGAGTGTGAGTGCGTGTGTGTGTGTGTGTGTACAGAGAAGAGAGACATTACTGGCTGAGTGGAGATGCCCTTGGCTGTCCCAGACTGGCCTGGCCTGGCCCCTTCCCCTCCTCTCCAAAATAAACTGCAAACAGACGTCCTCTCCAGATGGAGACCCTTCACATTTCATCGCTCTCACTGGACTCAGCCGAACCGAACCAGCGCACATTGGGTCATCAGTTAGTGGAGCCAGAGAGAGATTCAGAGATTTATGTTTTTGTTGTTTTTTTTTCCTTCCTTACACACAGATGCCCACACAACCCAAACACACACACACACACACAGACATTTTGTCTCTTTATTTCTTGATTTCTTGATTTATTTATTCATTTTTGCACTCAATTGTTGCAGCACCATGCCTCTGATTAATGTATTCATAACTGCAAACATCCAGGAACTTCAAGTCTAGGTGAAAATAAAACGTGCAATGGGGAAATGTATGTAAACAGGCTACGGTGAAAACAAACCTGCAAGCCAGTGGATAATCAGCTGTCAAAATGGCATACGGTTATTGTGATTCCCTAAAGGAGAAGCAAAGCAGAGATACAAATTAAAACTTGATGCTGTGCGACTGGGATTCTGCTGACACTAAACACCAGCAGGTGCCTGATTTCAATGGCTTGCAGTTGGGTTGCAGTTTTGTTTGCACCTACTGTAGCTAGACTCCTTGCCAAGGGGAGATCTCTAAGTTCCTGCATGTTACGAATAAACAAGCAAGTGTTTAGCATTATTTATTCTAGAGAATAGTGCTGAAGCCTTCTCACACTCCCTTTCTGTCTCGCTCTCTTCCTCTTTCTCTCTCTCTTTCTCTCTCTTCCTCTTCTTCTCTCTCACTCTCACTCTTTCTCAGGAGAAACAGCGTTTCCTGACAGATGTTCTTCATGAGGTGATGCTGTTGGATGGTCTAGCCAGCTCTCACCCCATCTCCCAGGAGGTGTATGAGGCAACGGACATCGACAGAGTCTTCGACTGGATCGCTTACAAAAAGGCAAGCAGCCTAATCCCTCTATGCCAATCCCCATGCTACTTACTACAGGGGTGCCAGTAGGCTCTGTGACACCCTAGCAGACAGAAATTGTGTCTCTTATGTGTCATTTTTATGTGAAGAGACACTTGTCACCTGGCCTGGACTTTTAATTGCCTTTAAGCAAATCTGTCCAGCACATGAAGTCCAGTGTAGGAATCTGCCAGTGTCCTCACCTCCCCGCGCCCCTTCCTGATCCCCTGGCTCCCTAACTGATGTGAAGGCTCCGCTAATCAATGAGGGGCGTGACTGAGTGCAGGACTGGAGAGCATAACTGACCATGCTGTCAACACCTTGTGACACAGTGGTCATTGAAGGGACCGCCTCCGGAGTAGTGAGGGGGAGTGCAGACGCACACACACACACACACACACACACACACACACACACACACACACACACACACACGCGCACACACACACACACACACACACTGAGGTGGAGAGCAGAGTGGTTAATTGTAGTCACACCTCCTCACACCTTCATCTACTTCTATCTTATTCTCCTCAGCCCTTTGACACAGACACACACACACATACACATAGACACACACACACACACACACACACACACACACACCCTCAAATCCCCTCAAATCCCCTCAAACCACACACAAGCACAGCGCTGTCTTTTTTAAATATGCTAAGCAACAGAAAGAGACAGAGAAAAAAGAGAGATAGAGAGAAAGAGTAAGACAGTCTCTCTCTAGCTCTCTCTCGTTTTGTTTCATGTTTGTTTTGATGTGATGGGGTGGGTCGGTTTATTGGGGGGGGTTATTGGCCCTTGCTGTACAGGTTAAAACAAATGTGCAGCCTCTCCACAAAGCACTTTTCAATATAGCCTGGTAAACCTGCCCCTTGTACTTCATTTCATTTTGTACAGAGGGTCTGGACTAGACCTATCCCCAGCAAGACCTATCCAATTAGCGAACAGAGGGTGTGTTCGTTAGTGGTGACGGTGACCTCGTGTGCTACATTTGAATTGTAGTGCGTAGGTAGGTTAATAGCATACGTGACGACCAGGCGTTAGCAATTGGGTAAAGGCAGAGGCACTTGTTTTAAACTTCAGCCGAGTCCACACCTCCAGGAAGAAATCGTTTCTGCCTTAACTGGGAAATCTCATCAATCAGTATTATTATCAATAGGCTTTATCAGTATAATTGGTCCAATATCAATATCAATGCAATCACATTCTGTGACATGTCTGACAAAGGACTTTCATCAAAGAGCAGTTGAGGCATTCCTGACATGGAAATATCACCTCAAAGCAGTTGCTATGGTGTTCCTTACAAGGAAGCCTCATCATAGAGTGGTTTCCTTGCTGTGTCCTCCACCAGGAAGAGCACAAATAAGATATTACACCGCTTAAGAGATGCTGACATGGCCTTGTGGTGAGCAGGCGCGATATGAATAAGTAACAGGAATAAAAATGAGAGACAAATAGAGAGTAAACTGACGTGTTAAATCAGAGGTTTCTTGATGCGAATGCCTTTTTCTACTTAGCGATGGCAGGGCTTTGAACCGGATACCACAATGAAGAAGCCTTTCTAGATAAATTAGCATTATCAGTCTCACGTCTGGGCTGAAAAATAGCAGCCATTACAAAGCAGATTTAACAAGCAGCCTCAGAACTCAATTGGAAAGCTACTGACTCAATTATTTTCAATTAGCTGTGTTTTCCGTGGCCTACTATTTAATCAGCGCTGATGTCTCAGCGCATTTGAAGAGAAACCTGTAATCTGTTAGGCATGATGGTGTGGTGTAATGTGGTGTGTGTATGAGGTGTGGTGTGTGTGTGGTGTGGTGTGGTGTGATGTGGTGTGTGTGTGGTGTGGTGTGTGCGGTATAGTGTGGTGTGGCTATGGGGCAAGGGAACTACGGTGCATATTAGACCGTGTGTTTGGGTGTGTGTTAATCTCCATTACTTAGCCTGTCAATCTGCACCCAATTATTTTCTGCTTAGTGTCTCTCTAGGCTGTTGGTACACACACACATCCACACACACATTCACACACACACACACATGTGCACACACAAACATTCACTTACACTTACAAACACATGTCCAGACGTACACCCACTCATTAAAGTAATTATTCCTGATCTTTAAGAACACTACCTTCTAGACCTGCCTTCGATGTCCTCTACACGTCTGTTAGCTATTATGACCTCCTTTTGTAAGTCGTTTTGGATAAAAGGGTCTGCTAAGTGTAATGTAATGTAATAATTTCTGGGGTATGAAAGAATCTGTAAGAACACTCTCTGGTTCTGGTCTGCTAGTAAGTTCTGCTTGTCTCCCTTGGTCGTGATAGTAATCGTCATGGTAATCATTCCTGATCTGTAAGAACACTACTCTCTGGTTCTGGTCTGTTTGTAAGTTCTGCTTTTTTTCCACTGACAGGGAGCGGCGCTGATCCGGATGTTAGCCAACGTGATGGGCCAGGCGGTCTTCCAGAGGGGCCTAAATGTAAGTAACAGAATCTCCACATCCATCTCCTCCAAAGCCTCCTCCATCTTCTCCTATTCCCCAACAGCTATCTATACTGTTCTAAGGCTCTCTATCACTCTCTCTCTCTCTCTCTCTCTCTCTCTCTCTCTCTCTCTCTCTCTCTCTCTCTCTCTCTCTCTTTCTCTCTCCCTCTCTCTCTCTCTCTCTCTCTCTCTCTCTCTCTCTCTCTCTCTCTCTCTCTCCCTCTCTCTCTCTCCCTCTCTCTCGGCCATGCCAGGGGAAGGGCAAGGCCATTAGCTGCTAATTAAAGCCAAGTATGCACACACACACACACACACATACACACACGATAAAATCCTCTTCAAACACAGGCGCATACACACATACAAATAGCCATGCACTCATCCCCAAGGGGCACGGAAACCCTCTTTAAACATGTACACACCCACACTTGCACACACACACACACACACACACACACACACACACACACACACACACACACACACACACACACACACACACACATACACACACACACTCAAACACAAACGCAGAGACACAAACACACACACATGCACACATTCGCTACAGGGAACCCCTCTTTGCTTAATCAATTCTGCTGGTCGGTTCATTAAAAGCTGGGGAGCACCCAAGGTCCTTGGCAGCTGGGACTAGAGTCTCCTACGCCCTGCCCTGGTGTTCCCACAGCCTCCGCTGGTGTCGTGTCCTTGTTGTACAGTATGGGGTGCAGCTTAAGCATGCACATCCAGGATTTTAAACTGGGAGAAGGACTAAAGGACAATCGACATTTGTGCTAGAGGGAAGTCTTATTCCTAAAAGTCAGATTATTGTCTCATTCATAAAAGTCTTATTTCTAAAGTCCTATTGCGGTGACGTGAGTAAGGGTTATAAGTTGTCCTGGTGTGCCCACAGCCTCCGCTGGTGTCGTGTCCTTGTTGTGCTGTATTTAACACATTTTAAACTGGGAGCAGAACTAAAGGACAATCGACATACTGTATGTGTAAGAGAAACGTCCGCTTTAACCAGATTTCTACTCCCAATGTTTTGTGAAATTACCGTGACGTTTCGCAGACCTTCCAACCCTTCCTCACGTCACACACACACACACACACACACACGCACACACACACACACACACACACCCATCCCTGCCTGGTTTCATCCCTGTTTTGTTTGCCTGTTTGTTTTTGTAATAGATGAGAAATCAGAGATGAGATTTGACTGTTTGCAAAGACAAATTGTCCAAGGCTCTTTGTGAGTGTGTGTGCGTGTGTGATAGTGTGTGTATGTGTGTATTAAGGTTCATGTACATAAAGAAAGAGAAAGCGGATGTTTATTAGCCTGTTTATATGTGTGTACATGTGTTGATTTGTGTGTGTTTGTTTTTGTGTGTGTGAACGTGTGTGTTATTTGTTATGTATGTGTGCATGAGTGTGTAAATGTGCACAAACAGTCAAGATCTGAGCTCTGTTCATGGCCCGCCACTTTCAGGATTAGCCGACCAAACAAAGGATAAGCCCTGATCTTGCTGCACACAAACCCAAACTAGCTTTCTAATGCAGACAATGATTTGAATGAATTTGGATGTAAATATGGAGCAGATTCAATGTAAACACATTATGGAGCGACAAGATGGAGGGAACAGGTGCTGCATCTGTCTGGCCTACGAAGGCTCGTTAGTATTTTCTGTCTTTTTTCCATCTCCTAATGGGCTTTTCTGTTCATTAAAAAATTTGTTGAATAGCGCGTCGCACAATAAGGAGGAAAATGTGCTTATTAATTAGTCACAGTTAGACTTTTCTCAGAAGAGTTTCAGTATTGTGGAGCTTTCATAGCAGAAAGTTTTCGTTGCCCCACTTTGCCTCACCCTGTTTCTGTGTTGTCTGTCTGTTTCACATGAGACCAGACACGTGTGGTTAAGACATTTTAGAAGACAGATTTGCTGTGGTGGTATGTGCAGAAATCAATCATTCAAACTTTATACGGCACCTTTTTAAACATTTTATATTTATATAGCACCTAGCATCTGTGAAGGATAGCAAAACAAGGCACTGAGCCAGATAATAGCATAACTACACAAGGGAGCAAACATTGGAAACCCATACAGTTCAGGACACAATAATCTGAGTAAATAAAGAAATAAAGAAATAAATAAAAAAATAAACAGATAACACTGAATGAGGAACTAGGAATAGTAACAAAATAAGAAAAGTGAATGTAAAGTTAACAGTAAACTAAAATATAATAAGAAGTGCATACACAAGTAAGCAAAAGTTAACAAAGTCAGTAAAAAATAGACATAGGGAATAGAACCGCTGAAATACATGAAACGTGGAAAGTTTTGATTCCAGTTGCACTTCATAATGCAGCAAGCGCAATCAGAGAGCAACCTGGTCCCCCGTATGGGCGGACAGACACACACACACACACACACACACAGACAGACAAGGTCTTTGCAATACCTGGTCAATACCTCCCGGACCAGGTAATAAACTATATATATGGGGTGTATATCTATAATCCATTTGGTTCTTGTTAGTACCTCCTGTTGCACTCCTGTGCCTTCTGCAAAGTTAAATATTTTGACTTTGACAAAAAACATATCAAAAGCATATGTGTATACTATACATCATCCAAGTGCAGGGCTCTTCTATGAATAGCTGACAGCTGGTGAGGCTGTAGAGAGATGTTTTGAGATGTTTTTAGTCAAGCTGGGGGGGTAGACAGCCACATAGTTAAATTTGACATCAATGTTTTCTTTGTCACCCACAGCGTGAGTTGGTGTGTAAATAGAGACTTGTAAAATACTCATGCCAGGAGTGCATTCATTATACAGCGTGTGCATGTGTTTATATGGGTAGTATGTTTGTGTACATGGAGTTTTTTTGTGTACATAGATTTGTGTGTGAGTGCGTGTGTGTGTGTGTGTGTGTGTGTGTGTGTGTGTGTGTGTGTGTGTGTGTGTGTGTGTGTGTGTGTGTGTGTGTGTGTGTGTGTGTGTGTGCCTGCTTGCATGCACATGCATGTGTGTGTTTGCTTGTGCATGCATGTGTATTGCCTGTGTGTCCGAGTGTGTGTGTGTGTGTGTGTCCATGTGTGTGTATGTGTGCTGCCTAGGGTCTTTGTATGTGTGTGTGTGTAAGTGTGTGTGTGCCACGCCTCTGCTTTTAGTCTGTGTGTCTGAATGTGTGTGTGTGTGTGTGTGTGTGTGTGTGTGTGTGTGTGTGTGTGTGTGTGTGTATGTGCCCATCCCTCTCCTCCCATCCCTCTCCTCCATCTTCCCTCCATCCTCCTCTCCTTTATGTTATTCCCTCCTTTTCTTTGCCCTGGTCAGCCTTCTGTACGTAGGGAGGGGAATGATGAGAAAAGGAGTGATATGTATATCCACCTCTCTTTCTCACACTCATATCTCTCTCCCTGTCTTTTGGCCCATACCCTATTCTCTCTATCATTTTATCACTCTCTGAGTCTCTCACTCTTTTATTTCTCTTTCTCACCCTACAGTCACATTAGTGACTAGCAATCACTACAGACAGATACAAAGTGGTTATTTGCCATTCGTTTTCAATGAGAGTGGGCTCGTGACAGAAACAAGGGGTGCGTAGGCCCATAAGAGATTAGAAAAGTCTGTTCTATGCAGATATTAAGTGACGCAACACAGCGACAACCAGGGTATAAATTGGGCTGGAGCCCTGCGGAGCTCAGCTCCATTTCCTCACCTGAGCAAATACAGCCAGCCGGAGCTGAGCTCCCTCTGCTACAGTAGTTATAGTACAGTGGTCCCTCGCTATAACGCGGTTCACCTTTAGTGGCCTCGCTGTTTGGCGGATTTTTTTTTTGTGCATGCTTTTTTTTACAGCACATTGTGGTCTGCGCCCTGATTGGCTAAGGGACTGTAGAACATTGTCAATCAATCTCCTCTGTGCCATGTCTCCTGTACAGTACAGAATGCGTTCAGCTTGTAAAAATTACATAAATCTTCGATCGATAGCTGTGTGATTCTGAAGTACTGTATGTTTTCAAGTTTGAACTTTGAAAGTAGAAGAGAGAGAAATGTGAAACAATGTCAATGCCTGTCCTAGAAAAGTGTATAAAGTGTGTATTGAGGGGTTTTACAGCCTTAAAACATCTATAGTAATTGTAAAAAAAAAAAAGCTGACTACTTCCTGAATTTTGCCTATTGCAGGTTATTTTTAGAACGTAACTCCCTCGATAAACGAGGGACAACTGTAATACAATACAGCGAGATATTGACCACTGTGAGTAAAGAAAGTGGTCATCCTTACAAAAGCCAATTTAACAACTGCCTTTACCCCTAACAACCAGTGCAAGTGAATGCCCTGGTGACGTACATTGATTTTATTTAACTCAAAAAATATTTACGGTGGCAAAGCACACAACAGACAGCACAGAACTTTTAATAGAT
>CM050220.1:5755000-5762500 GCA_027475355.1 Coilia nasus | reverse complement strand
CTGTGTATGGCCACCACTGCCCCATATATACGCAGTCAATGAGCTTATATGCTGTGTATGGCTACCACTGCCCCATATATATGCAGCCAATGAGCTTATATGCTGTGTATGGCCACTACTGCCCCATATATATGCAGTCAATGAGCTTATATGCTGTACTGTGTATGAGCTCACAGAGGGTTTGTCCAGGTTTCTTATATACAGTCTATGATCTCATGTCACAGAGGACTCCCTCATCCCTCCATCTCTCTATTACTCTTTTGCACAGAACAGCACAACATCCCTCCATCCCTCTACCTGTCCATCCCTCCACCCCTTCATACCTCTGCCCCTCCATCCCTATATCTCTCTATTTCTCCATCCTTCCATCCCTGTATTCCTCTTTTGCACAGAACAGACCCACATCCCTCCATCCCTCTATCCCTCCATCCCTCCATCCCTCCATCCCCCTATCTCTCTACTTTCATACAGTCTATGAGCTCACGTCACAGAGGACTCCCTCAAGCTGGCCAAAACTAGGCCAGCAGTGGGCCGGATCTGTGCCGGAGTCTGCCCTTGATTGGTGCAGTGCTTGTGTGCTGAGGGAATGCTGGCTGAAAAGCTTTAAAAAATGTATTCCCAAAAAGGCTTGGGGGCGAAAGGGAGCGCCGTTTGTGCCGGCGGTTTGACCCCCTGACCTCAATTATCCGCTTCCCCCGGAGCGAGGGCGGCGGCCTGAGGTGAAGTCCTCCGCCCTGATTGGCTGAAAACTTTGGGGATGCAAAGGGAACGGGAGACTCGTTAAGGAGAGATGGGGTGACAGACGAGAAAAGAAACAGAGAAAAAGAAGAAAAAAAGATCTGGAAATATCAGCCTGAAATCGCATATTTTTTTCATCACTACACATTTGGACTTCTTAGTAACTTTTGTACAGCAAAAAGTTACTTCCAATGTCATATAATTTTCATTTATTTCAACACATGACGGGAGAGCTCTCAGGAGCACAGAAAATGCCTGTCCTAATCTACAGTAGTCCTAATCGAGTTGGGAAAAAAAATACCTTCACCCATCCATTCCTCACACTGCAGAAAAATGTCTTTTTTTTTGAGCTTTGCAAAATGCACAAACTTTTATATTCCCCTTTCTAAGTTTGCCATTATGGTTCTGAATGCAATCAGGGACCCCAGGGTGCTTACTCCACAGAATCCATCAGACTCCAGCACTTTTGTCAGCCTTTCTGCAGATCCCCTCTTACCCGCAGACAGACAAAGCTCAGGCCTGCCGCCAGCATTTTTGCAGACTTGTAATGTGTTTCGCTGGAGATGAAATGGACAGATATTCCTCAAAATTGAATTTTCAGACATTAGGCAGGGGCTTGCACTTCTGTGGAAAGGTAGAGGAAAATGCAAAGTGCTGAATGTAACTCCTGATTCTTAGATACCACTCTTCACATTTTAATTCATTTCCTCTCCTCTTTTCGTTCTTTTCATTCACACTCTTTCTATCCCATCCCCCAACCCCTCCATCCCCTCATCTTTTCATAATTAATCACCCTACCTATTTCTCATATTACTAATATGCAAATAGAGGTGGTACTTTATAATACCTATTTCCTAATAAGCATTTCTTTTGCATTCGTTAACTCTTACTTCATTCTTTGGTAACCATTGCTTTTACACTATTTCTCATCAGTAAATCATTTACAAACATACTGACACACATCTGTCTGGATGTTTTTTAGGCTATCTGTCTGTATGTCTGACTGTGTGTCTTTATACTATCTGCTATCTATCTCTCAGCCTGCTGCCTTTCTGTCTATCTGTCTGTTGTCTTCTCTGTCTGCTTTAACATTTGTAGGTATGTTTATAAACGATTTACTGATGAGAAATAGTTTAAAAGCAATGGTTACTGATGAACCAAGTGTTAGGTAAGAGTTAGAAAATGCAAAATAAATGTTTATTAGGAAAAAGGTATTATAAAGTGCTGCCCAAATAAATATTGCATCTTACTACCTCAACCCTAATCATCAACGAATGTCTGTTTTGCAAAAGATTAATTGCGAGCGTTTACCCTTAACTCAGCGTGAGCAGACCCTGTTCTCGTTATGGAATATGATTTATTTATTCCTCTCTCACACTCTCACTGCCATAAGCGTAATCAATCTTAGTTTGCATGGTAAGCGATAGGGCTGTGATGCATAGTGGGAGGAGGTGCTGATTTGATTGTCCTGTCAGAGGAAGGAGCTTCACAGGGACTCAGAGATATCCCAGAGCGTGTTGTGAGGAACTATACAAATGTGGGAAAACAACGGCAATTACCCGGAAAAGGAATAACACTTTGTTGCCTCTCCCCATGGATTACAGACAGGATACATCTCTCTATCCCTCTTCTCCTCTCCCCCCCTCCCTCTCCCCCCCTCTATTTCTCTCTCTCTCTTGCTCACTCACTCACTCTCTTTCTCTCTCTCACTCTCTCTATCTCTCTCTCTCTGTCGCTGTGTCCCCCCCTCTCTCTCTCTACCTGTAGATCTCTCTCAATCATTGTTGTTGTTGCTATACTTTCTCTCACAATATAAAGACAATCTCTGCAAACATTTTAAGCTTCCGGTCAGAAAACGGAGAGAACAACAGCACCGATTGTGGCAGCATTGGGGGTGGGGGTGGTGTCTGGTGGTGGTGGCGGTGGCATCAACAGTGGAGCTCATTAAAGCACACATTCAGGCTACGAACACGGTGGAGGGGAGGAATCCAAAACAGACATCATAAACACCAAGGCCAGGGGTGGTCCCTATGCGCGCTACTATGCAAATGTGTGCACAGCATCACCAGCTAGCCCTGCCATCTCTCACCGCCTCTCACCGCCTCTCCCTGCCTCTCCCCGCCAAACGTCTCATTCACAGGACCCCGCAAAGCCCACCGCCCCCCCTGACTGCCTTTGAAGATGAGGTTGATTGAGGTTCCTCCAAGAATGACTGTTTGTGTTGTGCTGTGCAGACAGTGGCGCCTGTATGTGATGATAGCCTAGGAAGCGATCACTGATGACTTGGTCTGCCTGTGACTACTGCTGCTGCTGCTGCTGTTGCTGCTTGGTGTGGCAGCATTCTGGGACACACACACACACACACACACACGCACTCGGCCTCTATTAATCCATCACACCTCGCCTGTGAGATGCTGTTGCAGCCGGGCTCATGAGACTTTTATCCGGACCACAGTGAGGGCGATTGGAAGTGACAGGCAGACGGTTTGGAGGGGGACGAGAGGGGACCTACTGCTGCGTTTGCCTGGGGGCATTTAACCAGGCCACGGCAGAGGAGCTGGGGGGGCATGGCTCCCCCCTGAAGGGAGTGGAAAGATTAAGGTTGACT
This sequence comes from Coilia nasus, assembly GCA_027475355.1. Lineage (NCBI taxonomy): Eukaryota > Metazoa > Chordata > Actinopteri > Clupeiformes > Engraulidae > Coilia > Coilia nasus. Next base: position 5,759,154 of record CM050220.1, on the reverse strand, counting down.
GGGCAGTAGAAGAGGAGTGGCTGGAAGAGAGAGAGGCAGAGAGAGAGAGAGAGAGAGAGAGAGAGAGAGAGAGAGAGAGAGAGAGAGAGAGAGAGAGAGAGAGAGAGAAATGATAGAGCTAAGAGAGAGAGAGATAGTGGGAGGGAGAGAGAGAGAGAGGGAGAAGAGAGAGAGAAGAGAGAGAGGGGAGAGAGATATATTATTGTGAAGGTGGGAGAGAGTGTAAGAGATAAAAAGGGAAAGGGAGATGTAATGGAGGGAAGACAGGGAGAGATAGTGGGAGGGAGGGAGGGAGATATAGGGAGGAGAAATATAAATATAAATATTTTATTAGAGGTAAGCGAGAGAGAGGAAAATACAAAGAGAGAAAGAGAGAGATGTAGTCAAGATGAAAGAGAGACAGAAAGAGAGACAAAAGGAAGAATGAGAACAAAACGGCAAAATGAATAAACATCAGACCGCAGAACACAGAGGGCAGAAGAAAAAAGATTTGCTGTCACATGAAGGGTTTAGGCCTTCTCGAGAGTGTGTGTGGGGGGCAGATTGCCACTGCCACTCAAGGCAACACCTGCCCACATACCCACCTGCCCACTTGCAGTGGCAACACCTGCCCACATACCCACCTGCCCACTTGCAGTGGCAACACCTGCCCACATACCCACCTGCTCTGGGGCACCCAGCACAGCCCAGACTGGCACACACTGGCACACACGCACACACACAGACACACACACACACACACACACACACACACACAATAACCATGACAGCAGGATTGAGGAGCTGACAGAAGAGGAGGGGAGAGGGGGGGGGAGAAGGAGGGGAAGGATGGCAGGAGAAGATGGATGCATGGAGGAGAAAAGATGAAGGGAGAGGAGCAGAAAAGGAGGAATTATAGGGAAAGGTGGCAGGGAAGGGTGAGGAAGAGAGAGGGGGATGAGTGGAGAATAGAGGGAAAGAATGATGGGAGGAAATGGATGCATGGAGATGAAAAGATGAAGGGAGAGGAGGGGGGGAAAGGAGGGAACGTACAGAAGCAGGGAAAGGTGGAAAAGGAAGAGTGTGTAGTCTACTGTAGATCTCCCTCGTTGGAGTCTGAAGTGGAGGTGGGTGGTGCCTTGGTTTCCACCCTCTTTGCAGGGCATTAAATGCCTGAGAGCCACACTGTGTGTGTGTTTGTGTGTGTGTGTGTGTGTGTTTGTCTATGTGTGTGTGTGTGTGTAGGAGTGTGTGTGTGTGTGCCGGTCTATGTGTGTGTGCGTGTGTGTTTTGGCAGTAGGTATGTTGTCAGTATGTGAGGGGAAGGCTTATTGCTGATGGTCATCAGAAATGTCATCAGTGCTATCAGTATCTCTGGTCATCAGAAATGTTATCAGTGTCATCAGTATCACTGGTCATCAGAGATGTTATCAGAGTTATCAGTATCTCTGGTCATCAGAGATGTTATCAGAGTTATCAGTATCTCTGGTCATCAGAGATGTTATCAGAGTTATCAGTATCTCTGGTCATCAGAGATGTTATCAGAGTTATCAGTATCTCTGGTCATCAGAGATGTTATCAGTGTCATCAGTATCTCTGGTCATCAGAGATGTTATCAGTGAATCATCATGCTGGGCAAAGCCTTTCGCTATCGGATAAGAAGAGGGGTTTTAGGAGGAGGCCAATGTTATTCCCTCTCTCTCTCCCTCCCTCTCTCTCCCTCCATCCATCTCTCCTCTCTTTCCCTCCCTCACTCCCTCTCACCTCTCTCTCTCTCTCTCTCTCTCTCTCTCTCTCTCTCTCTCTCTCTCTCTCTCTCTCTCTCTCTCTCTCTTATCTGTCAAACTACAAGCATGTTATCTGACCACACAAGCAGATAAGGAACAAATGCTGACTTTGAACATTTGTCTGTCCCAACATGCATGTGTTTTGCTTATGCTTTTGTTTTATTTTTATTCTTTATTCTCTAAGTGGTTCACCGTTATTATTTTATTCTTACATTATTTTATGGCAAGAGCCGAACCACCCTGACATCTGGGAACTCATTAAGCCGACTGTCTGATGCCTCTAGTAGAGCTGAGATGTTCAACCTTTTGTGTGTGTGTGTGTGTGTGTGTGTGTGTGTGTGTGTGTGTGTGTGTGTGTGTGTTTGTGTGTGTGTGTGTGTGTGTGTGTCTGTGTGTGTGCGTGCGTGCGTGCGTGTGTGTTTGTGTAAGTCTGTGTATAGTCTGTGTGTAAATCTGTGTGTGTGTGTGTGTGTGTGTGTGTGTGTGTTTGTGTGTGTGTGTGTGTTGATTGTTCTGCAAACACTGCAATATCTCCAGTGTTTGTATTCCGTCTCATTATTGCAGTCCTCCCTCTCCATGTTGTGTCTGATTAATTTTCTGGATATATTTCCAGTGTGCAGGTAGAAAGCTCAGTGCTGTCTGTGTTGTGCTGTGTGAGTGTGTGTGCACACGTGTGTGTATGTGTGCACACGTGTGTGTGTGTGTGTGTGTATGTGTGTGTCTGTGTGACTGTGTGTGTGTGTGTGTGTGTGTGTGTGTGTGTGTGTGTCTTTGTGCGTGTCTGTGTGTGTGTGGCACCGATGTGCTGTTAAAAGCCTCACAAATGACGACCATATCTCAGTGGGGCGATTGGATTAATACTCCATTATCGCATAAATAGCGGTTGCCACCGTAACTTGCATAAAGGAGATAAATATCTCATAAAGAGATAAAGCGTGCTTTTGTCTGGCCGTCCTGTGGAATCAACACAACGCCTTCCCATGAAAAGTTTTTTTGCATACTCCTTTTATTGCCACACATCCTTAATTAAACGATGGAGCAGTAAAATCTAAATCTCTTTTTTGCTTTCTTCCTCTCTGTCTGTCTTTGTTGCAGGATTATTTGATGACCCATATGTATGGAAATGCAGCGAGAGATGACCTGTGGAACAAGTTCTCAGAGGTAACCTGCCCACCCCCCATGCCCCATCCATCCCTCCATTCTCTCATCCCCCCATCCTCTCATCTATCCCTCCATCCTCTCATCCCCTATCCCCCCATCCTCTCCTCCCCTCAGAGGTAACCTGCAGAGGGGTATTTGGTTCCTTACGACTACTCTAACTACTCTGCCGGCTATCCCTTCCCTCCTCCCCTCCTCCGTCCCCCATCTCTCCATCCCTCCATCCTCTCATCCCTTCATGTCTCTGAGCAGAGACAATCACCTCAGGGTGAACACACACAGCCCATTTACCCGCCTAGCCATGGGGACAAACATATCATTGCTCTAAAAGCTCTGACTCTATAAATAAGTAAATACAGTGTCACTCTACCACATCATAGTTTTGAACTGAGAGTCTGAAAGAAAGAGAACATCTCCAGTGTGGACATGAGTGCTACTGCATGTCCCATTCTCTCTGCAGAGCATGCAAAAGTCCATGCCACACACAGTGCACATGGATACCTGTCAGTGAGTGCTGATGATCTTGGTCTGATATCCAGTAGACAGTATGCTACACTGTTTTACGCCATTGTTATGTAGGCAGAGGTGGACAAACTGGCTTAAAAAAGTAAAAGTCCTGTCATGTATTCCTTCTGCCTATGCTCGTAACACAGGTGATTTTACTAACTAGTTCATCTATACCTGGCTGAAGAGATAATTAGGATCAGCTGGTTCAGTGAATTGGCTGGAACAAATATGTGGCAGGACTTTTACTTTCTGAACCCGGGATGTCCGCCTCGGTTAGGTAGATTTCATAACATCTTTAGTCATTTTACATAATTAGATAAAAGCTGAAATAAAAACATATTGTTCCTAACGAGCCAGCCAGAGTGCTCAGTCTGCTTTTCTATCCCTGGTTGTTGAAATGGTAGAAGAGTTGGCAATTTTGCTGTTGTTTTTGAGTGGACCTGTGCTTTTCTAATGTTTACAAAGCAAGTCTGTTGGCTCTTAGCCAGGTAGCTCGCTAGATGTAAACAATATCTCCGTAATAGTGTTGGTCCATCCAAGTCATTAACTAAGTTATGTATTTATATGGATAAGCTTAAATGAGACTTAAGGTCAGGGTTTAAGGTCACGATAAGGTCAGAGTTTGCTGATAGTCAGTTGACACTTGTGAAGGAGAATTCAATAATTATACATAAATATTGTTTTATATCATTTGTATTGAGGCATTACTATAAATAATATACT
>CM050220.1:5745000-5750000 GCA_027475355.1 Coilia nasus | reverse complement strand
TTTCCCCATGTGGATAGCACAGGCATCATGATCCCCCTACTTATTTTCCCCATGTGGATAGCACAGGCATCATGATCCCCCTACTTATTTTCCCCATGTGGATAGCACAGGCATCATGATCCCCCTACTTATTTTCCCCATGTGGATAGCACAGGCATCATGATCCCCCTACTTATTTTCCCCATGTGGATAGCACAGGCATCATGATCCCCCTACTTATTTTCCCCATGTGGATAGCACAGGCATCATGATCCCCCTACTTATTTTCCCCATGTGGATAGCACAGGCATCATGATCCCCCTACCTATTTTCCCCATGTGGAGAGCACAGGCATCATGATCCCCCTACTTATTTTCCCCATGTGGATAGCACAGGCATCATGATCCCCCTACTTATTTTCCCCATGTGGATAGCACAGGCATCATGATCCCCCTACTTATTTTCCCCATGTGGATAGCACAGGCATCATGATCCCCCTACTTATTTTCCCCATGTGGATAGCACAGGCATCATGATCCCCCTACTTATTTTCCCCATGTGGATAGCACAGGCCATTGTGTTTTTAAATAAATGGCCAAACATGCACTGTTGGATTTACGTTAAAATTGGAATCAACATTATATTAAAGGTACTCTGGGCCATACTTAACTTTATGATTGTGCTGTTCTTAGTGTGTTCTCAGCTATTTATTGTGGATTCTCTGAAGCAATTTTCCATTATGGCACAGCACTGTGTATGAAACACATTGATGCTGAGCTTCAATGGATTTTTATGAGAAGGCATTGAACAGTTGTTTTTTTTTTTTTTCACTGCGTAAAGCTAGGTGGTATCCAATAAAGGCAAAAAAAAAACAATTGTTCCTTCCAGAGAAGATCAACATCTCTTTGACTGAATGGATCAGTGTGAGGGTGTATGTGTGTATGTGTGAATGGATCAGTGTGTTGGCTGTGACACTGGGCAGATGCGTGGTGAGGAAAGGTGAACCGTTTTTAGATTGATGTCGATTACGAAAAAGGAGCATTTACAATTCAGTCCTTTACAGAGTTTTGTGACTTCTGTTGTGTTTTAGAGGGGATTTGTAAGGGATAACAGCCTTCAAGGCCACATTTCCACAGAATTAATCAACACTGGTGGAGCAGAATAATTTCCCGACGCCAAGTTGTCTAATTCCATTGGAGTGCACGCCTCGAAGGCTGTTATTCTGCTCATGCCCTGGTTACCACACTCGAGAATTAAGGAACATTAACATTATTCTATAATTTCTTTACAATTAGGAATTATTGTCTGTTCAAGGCAACCTGCCTCTAAAAAGTAGAGCGGAAAAAGGTTTGGAATAGTTACCACAACAAGGTACTATGTGTCTGAACCATAACAATGGTTATCAGATGACACAGTGTTTTGTGTAGTAAAAATACTATAGGTAAATATGGTCCAAGGAATTCTGGTCACCTTGTTGTGCAGCTGTACCAAGATCTACTCTACGCTGGGCGGCTGAGCTGCTGAATATTTTAATTACATAACCAGAAATAGTTTTCCCCTGATGTCCCAGTTCTCTGCTATGTGAACAGGAAGAGAGGAATGAGAAGTTTGATAACCTCTCTCTTCACAGCAGCCTTTTAATTAAGGTACAGAGTTTCTCCGTTTTTAATTTAAGATTGTACTTGAACGTTACAAAAAAAAACAGTAAAAAAAAAAAAAAGTTTGAATAAAGTGAAATCGTTTTGTACAATCTTCTGTTAAAGGATGACAGTAGTGCAAGAAGCAGACCTAAAGACACAAGGCCATAATTATTTTTCTAACAATAGCACCTTAAAGAAGCCTGAGATATTTTCCCTGCAGTCTGCCTTTTTGCCCTCTGTCACCCGTTATAGAGGAGACAGCCTTGACAGCAGACCGGAGCTCGCATACAGCCCATAATAACCATATTTTTGCTTCGTCATACCTAATGGAACAAGACGCCGACAGAATAAAAGACAGAGGTTAATTGGCAGTTCGCTTTAGCTGGTTAACCCAAGAGAGCACAGCTCTACTGCTACACACACAGCACAGCTCTACTGCTACACACACAGTTAACCCAAGAGAGCACAGCTCTACTGCTACGCACACAGTTTGGTTAATAGTTGACGTGTCTGTCGGTGCTCGCGACATTGTGGCGTCAAAATGAAGTCGATTCCCGTGGCACGTGGCTGATTTTAGGGGTTTGTCGTGAGGTTGTGTACACATACTGTACACATAGTCAAATATACACACACAGTCAAATTCACACACAGTCAAATACACACACACAGTCCCATGTGACATAGACACAGACATAGCAGCCTATTCAAAACCATGGGCAAATACGTAGAGTGTGTTTTAAACTAACTGTAGCCTTGTATCTACTAGCCTAACATGCCTTTCCTGGTGAAAACATTCAACATAAACAGGCTAATATTGTTTGAACCTCATAATACAAACACTGACCATAAACTTTTACGATGTACTGAGTTTTATTGACAAATCAACATTGGTACAAGCCTGCAATTTGTTTAGTAAGCTAACTTTGCCTCACAATGTGTTGCCTAGTGAAAATGAGGAATTCGACATAAATATGGGCTTATACTGCTGAAAACACAATAAACCTGAAACTTTCAGGATTTATTTAGTTTAATGCCCAAATCAACACTGACCTGAAACCAATTCCCAAATAAAGATGTGATCCTGCAATTAAGTCATGTTTCACTCTTCTGAAATGCAAGGTATACTGAACTGTTTGACTACTGTGGCTTTGACACCTCTGATGATGAGAACATGAGCGTGTGTCAAACGCCAGTATGAAAGGGTCAGGCGCATCTCTGATTTGCACAGCACTTAAAATATGGACTGTAGCTGAAAGTACTTAACCTGTTTAATAGAAAACACAGTAGGAAGACAGAGAAGACTGACTGAGGCTGATCTAAATTTCCAATGTTGAGACAGACAGAGAAGATAGAAGGTCTGTCTAATACTGATCTAAATTTCCCATGTTGAGACAGAGATAGACTCATCAGTCTAAGACTGATCAAAATTACAGATGTTGAGACAGAGACAGAGAAGATTGAGGGCTGTCTGGGACTGATCTAAATTGCCAATGTTGAGACAGAGAAGACAGAGAAGATTGACTAAAACTGATCTAAATTGTCCATGTTGAGACAGAGACAGACTCATCAGTCTAAGACTGGTCTAAATGACCTGTGTTGAGACAGAGACAGAGAAGACTGAGGGCGGTCTAAGCCTGATGTAAATGAGCCATGTTGTTTGCTTGTGTCCTTCAGGCCATGCAGAGGGAGGGCAAGGACATCAACATCAAGGAGGTGATGGACCGCTGGACGCTGCAGATGGGCTACCCCGTGGTGACCATCAGCAAGAACGAGAGCCTGGGCCACGCCGTCACCATCTCACAGGAGCACTTCGTCTACGACATGGACGCCAAGATGCGCGACCCGGAACTCGCCAACAGAAGGTAGAGTATCTCCTCTTACTCGCTGTCATGGTGATGATCTTTGACCTCCAGGCGCTCTGAAGGAAGCTCTCCCAGGAGCACTATTACCTCTTTTCCACCAGGACCGTTCTGGTGCCGGTGTCAGGGCTAATGTTGAGCTAGCTATGGCACCAGCACCGGCACGCGTTTCCACAGGTTTCAGAGCTGAGCACTGTGACATTGCGGTTCTGACTTTGAGACCAGCAACTTCATGGAGTTGTGCTAGTGCCAGCTTTTTGGCACCAGCACCTATCATTGTTCAGTTGAAACAAGCAGAGCCAGGTCCAGGTTGGCCACTGGCACTGGCGCTGTGGCAGCGGAAACGAGCTAGCAGAGCTATTTGTCTACATGGACGAGAAATACGAGACCCGAAGCTCGCCAACCAAAAGTAGAGCACATCTTACTAACAACCCGTCCCCCCTCTCCCCTCCAGTCTCCCCTGCCCTCCTGTCATCATGGTAGCCTTTGAACTCCGGGTGCTCTGAGGTTACATGTGTTTTATCATAACCAATTACATCCCTCACATGCAGCTAAGGCTAAATCAGTCACTATAGATTTTCTATCTGCCTGAAACCCAATTATATTCTGAGCGAAGACCCGGCACAAAATGGCAGGACACCGACGCTGGCCTTTTGGCCGGTTTCTGCTGCGTGCTGTGCTTTGAACGCAAAGGCCTGTTGTTGAATTCCACTGAAGGCTTGACACAGTCAGCAGTACTCATGGCCCTGGGTCTTTGATGGTGTGCTTTGATCAGGTCACTGGTAGGCCAAGAGAGAGAAGGAGAAAGCAGGGAAAACAAGATTGAAAGAGATTGTGGGGAAGAGAGAGAGAATGATTAGCTGAGGTGTCAGATAGAAGAAAAGAAAGAGAAGAAGAAGAAAAGAAAGAGAAGAAGAAGAAGAAGAGTTAGAGCCGGGGAGAAAAACCAAGAGAGGTCAGGGTGATAAACTAGAGGAGGTGTTTACTCAAAATGCTGCAGGGTAACAAAGTTCAGGCTTCCTCCATTTTGCCACGAGGAAAAGCAGCCAGTTAAGCATCTGGCTGTTTCTCTCACCTCACCTCACAACATGACACTGCTCAGTGATTCAGACCTTAGAAAGTGTGAAATTTAGCAGCCCACCTGCAATACTGTGACTGCAGTGTTACTGCACCTCCTCTTGTTTACTGGATGATGCCCTCCATATCTGGGTTGAGCTGGACGCACATACTGCCAAAGAGAGAGAGAGTAAGAGAGAGAGAGAGAGAGAGAGAGAGAGAGAGAGAGAGACAGTCAGATAGAGGATGGAAAAAAACAAAGATAGATATGGAAAGAGAGGAAGGCAGTGATGACTTAAACAGTGAGAGATGACAAATAAAAAAGAGATAGAGAAAGAAAGACAGAGAGAGAGAGAGAGAATGAGAATGAGAGAGTCAAATGCAGGAGGAAGGTAGAGAGAGGGAAAGAAGGAGAGAGAGAGAGAATGAGAATAAGACAGTCAGATGGGGGAAGGAGATAGAAACA
>CM050220.1:5725000-5740000 GCA_027475355.1 Coilia nasus | reverse complement strand
AAGGCTCTTCTCAGTCACCCCTTCAGCACCCCTCTGTCAAACCCCAGATCAGCCTACAGAGGGCGCAGCTCCCCAAATTCTCTGGTGATATGAGAGATTATTATCGATGGAAAGCAGAATGGGAGGATTTGGAGAGATTAGGAAACCCACAGCAATCCGACTGCGTTAAAAAGTTCCACTTACTAAACAGCCTGGATGAGAAAGTCAGGAAAGACCTTGTTCTGTCTAGTTGTGGATCTGCTTCCGAGGTCTTCAGGCTGTTGGACAATAAGTATGGCAACAAGGCCAAGATCGTCCTCTGTATCGCAAACGAGGTCCAGTCTCTCCCTCCCATAAAGGGGTACAACCCCAGAAGAACCATTGAAATGATTCAAGCAGTGGAGAGGGCTCTGTGCAACCTACAACTTCTCGGTGAAGAGGATGCGGTGAAGAATCGCATAGTCGCTCAGTCTTTGGAAAGTAAGCTTCCTAGTTCACTGAAGAAGGAGTGGATTATGCACAAGAGTGACCCTATCAATAATTTCACACCTGTGAATCACTTTGACTGCCTTCTGGACTTCCTAAAAAAGCAGGAGGCCATCCTGGAGGAGCTCGATCAGTTGGAGCCAAGCTCTGTGGACAAAAGCACTGGGGAAAAGGGTCCTGCAGAGAAAACAAAGAAGTCATTCACCAAGTCCACTGCTGGCCAGAAGGATGACTCTGCCAGCTGCTCTGTCTGCGGTGAGGACTCTCATGCTGGCCGCCTGTTCTCTTGTAAGGCCTTCAGAGGGCAAGATGTTTCAAGCAAAAGGGCCCACCTGAAAAGATTAGGTTTGTGCTCAAAGTGCCTTAAGTCCCACCCCAAGGACGGGAAAGGGTGCACACAGAAATATCTTTGCCCAAAGTCGGACTGCAGAAATGGAGGAGTGTCTGACCACAACTACTTGCTGTGTCCCAAGCCTCCTACTCCCAAGAGGGATGGCAACAGTGTGAGAGCTGGTGGAAAGACCCCTCTAGGCCTAACCACGCAGCAAGAGGAGTTCCTGGCCGAGCTGACTCCTGAGCAAAGAGAGCGGTACAAAAACGCCTTCTCTAACAAAACGTCAACTAGATGTGCCAAGGCTGGAGCTGGACGAGAGGAATATCCAGTAGTAATGATGCTGCTAGAGGTAACAACAAACTCTGGTACCCTCATCGGCACACTAATTGATTTGGCGTCTGATACCAACTACATCACCAACGAGGCTGCAGAGCGCCTTGGACTATGTGGTGAACACATTAAGCTCATAGTCCATGGTGTGGGAGGCATGAAGACTACAGTCATTACAAGACGCTACTCCCTCCGGCTTAAAATCAAAACACCTAAGGGAAAAGTAGCCGAGCACAGGATCATCTGCTACGGCCTGGAGAACATCGCAGAGGTCACCCAATCAGTGTCTCCGGAGCAACTTCAAAGATTCTTCCCTGACGTTAGCAGAGGTGAACTGGTCCGCCCTACCAAAATCGACCTTCTCATTAGCCACCGGGAAGGCCGCCTGGTCCCCCAGCCAGTCAAAATCATGGGAGACCTGGTCCTCTGGGATGGCCCACTGGGGAAGACCATTGGTGGGACTCATCCCGACCTCTTTGAGAAGGTTGACCTGGCTGTTTACCGCTCTGAAACCCACATTGCAAGAAGTATGCGAGCAGCCTCGTCAGTGTATAAAGAAGCCATCGTCCCCCAGGAACACACAATCACGTGGAGTGCTGCAACCACAAACAAGGAGATCCTTGAATGGTTCAGGTGGGACAGCATAGGAGCAGCCTGCAGTCCACAGTGCGGTGGCTGTAAGTGTGGCAGGTGCCCCCCAGGAGGGAAAGAAATGACCCTCAAGGAGGAACGGGACCTAGAAAAAATCAAAGATTGCCTTACCTACGTGCTGGCCGATAAACATAGTAACTTACCCCACTGGGACGCGGCATATCCGTGGACAAGAGACCTCAGAGGCCTTCCCGACAACCGACAAGCAGTGGAGGCAACCTTCAGAAACACAGAAAGACACCTAGAGAAAGAACCTGTGTGGAAAGCCGCCTACAGAGACCAGATTCATGAAATGGTCTCGAGAGGAGCTGCTGTAAAACTCTCGAAGAAGGAAATCAATGCCTGGGAAGGACCCAAATGGTACATAAGTCATTTAGTAGCTCCTAACCCGCATTCCTCCTCCACCCCTGTGAGAATTGTGTGGAACAGCAGCCAAGAGTTCCGAGGCATAAGCCTAAATGATCTTCTCCACAAGGGCCCAGATGTTCTTAACCCCATCAGAGGTGTACTTCTGAGGTTCAGGAGTGGACTCCATGCTGCACTGGGTGACATAAGAAAAATGTACAACTCAGTGTGGCTGAAAGATGAGGAAGTCCATCTGCATCGCTTCCTTTGGAGAGACAACCCTGAGGATGTTATTGAGGAGTTTGCAGTTGTCAGAGTGAACATTGGAGACAAGCCGGCAGGATGTATCGCTCAAGTAGCTATGAAGGAGACAGCCAACCTTCCCCAGTTTGCTCAAATGGTGGAAGAACGGCGAGCTCTTACAGAGGACAGCTATGTAGACGACATTCTTACCTCACACAATAACCTCAAGACTCTGGAAAGGATCACCAAAGGAGTGGAGGAGATCTTGAAAGCAGGAGGCTTCTTCCTCAAACCATGGGTCCTGTCTTGCCAAAGTGGGAGGAGTGAGGTAACTGAAGTTTCCAGTGAGGACACTGCTACCGCCCAACCCACAATGTTGGTACTGCCCAATCAAATGCATGACGGGGAGAACAAAGCGCTCGGGGTAGGCTACGAGCCAGAGACTGACCAGCTTCGGCTGCTGACCTCGATCAATTTTTCCAAGAAAAGAGGGAAAATGAGAACCGGCCTGAATCTGCGCTTGGAGGATGTCAGGGAAGAAATGCCAAATCCCCTTACCCGCCGCATTCTTCTTAGCCAGATTGCCTCACTCTATGACCCTATTGGTTTGGCCTCACCAGCCAAACAAAAGGGAGTGATGTTGTTGCGGGAAGCATTCCAAGAGTCTGGAAGAGACAGCAAGTCCCAGGACACTTGGGATGCCCCACTCTCACCCAGGCTTCGAGAAGCTGCAACAACACTCTTTGAAGAGTACGTAAGACTTGGCCAGGTTAGGTTTGAGAGAAGCCTCACACCACCTGGTGCCACAGGCCCACCAATAGGGGTTACATTCTCTGATGGAAGTGAGTCATCCTATGGAGCAGTCCTCTACCTCCGGTGGGAAACTCAAGGTGGAGTCAGAGTCAAGCTGGTGGAGTCCAAGGCAAAACTCACCCCTCTTGACCAAAAGGGTGACGTAATCAAGGCGGAATTATGTGGTGCAGTCTTTGCCACCCGCCTGAAAAGGTATTTTGAGAAGCACTGCCACATAGAGGTCATACACTGGATTCACTTTGTGGACAGCCAAACAATCCTTGCAGCCATCCAAAAAGACAGCTATGGATATCAAACCTTTTTTGCAAACCGCATCGGTGAGATTCAAAAGGCTGCCCAAGTAGAGGACTGGAGATGGATTGAAGGTACCCAGAACGTTGCTGACATACTTACCCGAGGTGCCACTCCTGAAGAACTCGATAAAGGGTCAAGGTGGCAGGAAGGCCCGGAGTTCCTAAAACAGCCCCAGTCCAACTGGCCAATGAAGACAGCTAGTGAGATCACTCCCTCCGCCGCTGAAGATGTGGGGAAACTTCAGCGAAAAGCTTTCTCTGCTGCAGTCACCAGGGCCCAGGCACAACAAAAGCTGGACTCTGGCACCAAGGCAGACATAGCCAGCGACTGTAGAGAGGGGGATAAATCCAAAGCTGCACTGGACTCTTTGGCTATCCCAGGCACAGCACCAAAAGGCAAGCAGAGAAAACCCTGGGGAATCAGCCTGGTGCACCTTGTGAAACCCCAGCGCTTTAGTTCCCTGTCTAAATTGTGTGGTATTGTAGCCTGGACACGACGAGCAGCTGAGGCCTGGCTAAAAGTACACCAGACCCCAGATGTTTCAAAGTGGGAGGGAGATCATGCCACACTGTCTGTAGAGGAAAGAAGGCAAGCCTTCCATGACCTGGTTCTTGCAGCTCAAAGTGCCAGTCAGTTCAGTGACTCGACCTTGAACCGCTTGGTGGTCCACCAGGAAAAAAAAGACAGGACTCCTCCTCTGTGGTGGCAGAATACAGTCCTGGACTGAGGATGGAGCAGCTGTCCCTTTACTCCCCTACAATTCTTGGATTGCCACTCTGTTGTCAAGGGAAGCGCATAAGAATAACCATGAAGGCATTGCTGCCACACTGCTGCGCACCCGCAAAAAGGCATGGATCGTGCAGGGTCGGAAAATAGTCAAAAAAGTTGTGAATGACTGTATCCCATGCCGTAAGCTGAGGGGGAAAATGTGCCAGCAGGTGATGAGCGATCTTCCACCAGAAAGGTCCCAGAGCTCCAATCCATTTGAATACACAACTCTTGATCTATTCGGCCCCTTTGAAATCAAAGATTCTGTCAAAAGAAGAACAGGGAAAAAGGTCTGGGGCATAGTATTTTGCTGTATGGCATCGAGAGCAGTTCACGTGGACCTCGTCGACGACCAATCATCAGAGAGTTTTCTTCAAGCTTACTCTCGCTTTGTGGCATTAAGAGGCCATCCAAGGAAACTGTGGTCGGACAAAGGAACCAACTTCATTGGGGCTAAACCCGCCCTACATGACCTGCACAACCACTTGGCCGCCTTAAAGAACTCCTCCATAGAGGACAAGGCTGGCAGGAATGGGACTGAATGGGCATGGAACTTCCACCCCGCTGATGCACCTCACCGCAACGGAGCTGCGGAAGCTGCAGTGAAACTTGTAAAACGAGCACTCACAAGCATTGGAGGAATAACAAACTCCCTTACCTGGGGTGAGCTCCAAACCCTCTTCTACCAGGCTGCCAATCTCACCAATGAAAGGCCAATCGACGCCAGGGCACAAGAACAAGAAGACTCCATTGAGTATCTGACTCCCAACACTCTACTCCTTGGGAGGACCCGGCAAGGAGGAGACACAAGTGGAATCGACTTGTCCATTCATCCCTGGCGCCGACTCAGAGCCATCCAAATCGGTGTGGACATGTTTTGGAAGAGATGGAGCGAACTCGCAGGACCCAACCTGTTCATTCGGCCAAAATGGCATCAGAGACAGAGAAACGTTGCAGTTGGAGACATCGTTTGGATTGCTGACCCAAACGCCCTGCGGGGTCAGTTCCGACTCGGACGAATTCAGAGAGTGCACCCAGACAAGGAGGGACTAGTCAGGGACGCAGATGTGAAGACCTGCGTTGGCCTCCCTGCTTCCCTAACAGTTGGACCACTCCAAAGGAACCCTGAGCAGAGGACTTCAGTGACCCTACGGAGAGATGTGAGGCGACTAGTGGTTCTCATCCCTGTGGAAGATCAGACTCCATGACCACTAGGGCCCTGAAGATGCTGTCCTGGGACTTCTGTTGTCCAACCCCAAATCAATCCTGTAGGCACCTTGCCTCAGGTGTAGCCTCTATCTTTCTCTGTCTCTCTCTCTTGCCCATCTCTTTTTCTAGCCTCTGTCTTTTTCTATCTCTCTCTCTTGCCCATTTCTCCTTCTAGCGTATTAGTTTAAAAAAAAAAAAAAAAAAAAAAAACTTTTAATGTAAAATTGGAATGAGCACTTTGGGAGGGGGACGTGAAAAAAAAAAAAAGAAAGAAAAAAAAAATGTGTATTGTCTGTATTGTGGTGCAGGTGCACTTGTGGTGAAATGTGATTGTGACCTCCTTAAAACCAGGTTCAGTACGGTCAAGTGGGAGGTGTTGCGCTCGCTGCGTGGCTGTATGTGGGAGAGTTTGTTGGGTCACATTTCCTTAAAGAAAGCAAGCACGGGTGAACGAGAGGGTGGTTCACTTACCTGGTTGATGCCCAGCATAGCCAATAATGTCTTCCATGCAAATGTCCAAATGGGCTGTTATCATCCAATGAGACGCGTTTTACAGACTTTTAATCGGGAGCGCGCTTGGTTTGATTAACATGGCGTCTCGTCGAGAGAGCAAAGCACCACCAGTAAGTAACTCCTCTCTCCTTCATTCTGCTGCGGGTTTTAACTGTGTTTGTCATCTTGTCACTATTTCTGTGAAC
Organism: Coilia nasus; assembly: GCA_027475355.1. Lineage (NCBI taxonomy): Eukaryota > Metazoa > Chordata > Actinopteri > Clupeiformes > Engraulidae > Coilia > Coilia nasus. The sequence goes on along the minus strand of CM050220.1, from coordinate 5,733,850 downwards.
GGCCGCTAAATTGTTGCTCGGTTGCGCTGTTTAGATATTGTCGCGTGTAAATGATCGGTGTTGTCTGCTTCATAATATCCACAGTTAACTTTGCAAATGTTTGAATTGCAACGCTGTCGCGGTCACACGACCAGACTTCCGGGTCGCGGTGGACGCTGGGTATTGTAGTTGGCTTGTAGCTTGCATCTTGTCTGTGAAGCAGATGAGATGCAGTTGCAAACTAAATTGATTTTATGGACTGCTACAATTACTACTGACACTTTAGGTTGCTTTTCTGGAATGCTATTTAAACTGCTTTGTTAATCTGATGATATTTATGTGAAGTATGTGCACTGATATTAGCTTTGCTTCTGTCCTGTTGGTAGTCTAGTGCTTCTTTCTTGATGGGCTTGAAGTTACTGTACTATTTAATGTGGTGATGCAATGATGTGTTTGGGGCTTCTATAGATATAAAAACACTAATATTTATGTGTATATGTATGTATGTGCGTATGTATGCGTTTATGTGTATATTTATATATTCATGTTTATATATTTATATATATTATATTATATATTTATATTAATTTATATGTTGTATTGACAGTTTTCAGTGCATATGTCTATTGTAATGGCAGTTCACACCACAATCCTTTATTTGTCCTGTAGGTTTATAACCTGCTTGTGGGAACCATTAATTGTGGGAACAAAACAAATCAAAGAAATAAAAAACCACATGAGTTGTAACAGTTCTTACTCTCTCGACGCCCTTTTCGGTGGGGAAAAACAAAAGAAACCAGAGAGAGAGAGAGAGAGAGAGAGAGAGAGAGAGAGAGAGAGAGAGAGAGAGAGAGAGAGAGAGAGAGAGAGAGAGAGAGAGAGAGAGAGAGAGAGAGAGAGAGAGAGAGAGAGAGAGAGAGAGAGAGAGAGAGAGAGAGAGAGAAGGCCTTCTGGGCTAAACTGCAGCTTTTAAGTGTGTCCCAGACTGGCTGTAGGCATCAGGCAGGGATTTGCCAGCACTGAGAGGCGGAGCAGATTGGGGGAGGGCGGGCTTGGGGGAGCAGATTGGGGGAGGCTCCTAGACAGCCGGGGGGGGAAGAGGCGGAGGAGACGAGGCTGGTGGAGTGAGCGCCTCTCTTTTAGTGTGGAGTATAGGGCATAGTACAGAGCAGCGTAGCCAGACAGACCACTCTGGTGTGTGTGTGTGTGTGTGTGTTGGGGGGGCATGGCCAAACAGGAGATGCCCCACACCTGTCCCAGTGCCCAGTGAGGGGTTGAGAGCGTATGAGGTGCGGGCTTACCACCACAGGCCTGCCAGACAGATGGCTGGGCCCCTGAAGAAATCTATTTGCTTTGCCCCGGGCACTTGCTGTCTACGCGCTGTATAGGGAGAGTGTTTGGTGGAAATGAGCCCTGAGGCTGAGGCTGACGGAGTGAGTGCCTCTTCCGTGTGGAGTATAGGGCATAGTAGAGAGCAGCGTAGCCAGACAGACCAAAGGAGATGCTCCCCTCCCCCACATGTACCTCAGTAAGGGGTTGGAAGTGTATGAGGTGTGGACCACCACAGGCCCAGCACTGAGAGGCAGAGCAGACTGGGGGAGCGTGGGGTTGGCAGGGGCTCCTAGACAGCTGGGGGGAAGAGGCGAGCGGTGAGGCTGAGATTGAGAGTGAGACTGACGGAGTGAGTGCCTCTTCCGTGTGGAGTATAAGGCACAGTACAGAGCAGCTTAGCCAGACAGACCTCTGTGCCAGCCTCCTCCATAGAGCAGCTTAGCCAGACACACCTCTGTGCCAGCCTCCTCCATAGAGCACAGGGTACAGTACAGAGCAGCTTAGCCAGACACACCTCTGTGCCAGCCTCCTCCACAGAGCAGCGTAGCCAGACACACCTCTGTGCCAGCCTCCTCCATAGAGCATAGGGTACAGTACAGAGCAGCGTAGCCAGACACACCTCTGTGCCAGCCTCCTCCATTTTTATTTTCTGAGCTGTATGCTGTGTGTCGTACTGTAGTTGGTGGTTTATGGGTCCAGAGTAAACTGCTTAATGCCATGCAGGCAACTGTTCAATGACAATAAAAGTCTTGAGGTAAATGCAAAATGACTTGTGTTTTACAATGAGAAATGGTAATCACAAAAAAAGGTAGACCAAGTTAGTCCACCACTATGAATCAAAGGGGTGGGGGTTAAACAGTTATTCCAGTTTGGTACACACAAAGACAGATAGTACTGACTGTCAACTAAACAGGAAACAATAGCCCCTTTCACACAGTCCTTGACACTTTTTTTCTGCTCATCTGCTCCCCTTCAGACTGTTTCCCTCTAAAAGAAAGGAGAGGAAAAAAATGACCAATAAAATAAGAGCCACACACTAAGAAGTAAATAAATGAAATTAGCGGTCAGGGGCTCTAATCGATTTCCCTTTCCTCACCTGCACAGATGCATGACATCACCAGGACTGTGTAAGTATCCCCTCTAATATCACCCCTCCCTTCCACATTTACACACATACACACACATACACACACACACTCACTCACTCACTCACTCACTCACTCACTCACTCACACACACACACACACACACACACACACCACACACACGCACGCACGCACACACACAGACACACAAAAGCCTACTTCACACAGGGCCATGTAGCGTCCAATCCCATCACCGGCCGACATTTCAGCCAAAAAGACTCAGAGATGAGGAGTATGATTTAAACAATTTAACAATTGAACATTTAGCAAGGACAATAGATATTCTTTGGCATAGGTCCAGTCATAGCATAGGTCCAGATACTGCATTAATAGATGCATAGTAAAGCAGTGGAAAAGGTGAGGTACTGTAGTCTTACTAAAGCAGGTGTCAGCCGCTGATTGGTCGAAGACAGTGTGCTTCTGTGACATTACAGTCTTCCTGGCAGAACTTGCACAGGCTTACATTTCCCGATGGTGGATTGCACTGGAGACACAGAGGACAATATAATCCTTGGTTATGAATATCATCCACAGCAGAGAGAGACAGAAAGAGAGAGAGAGAGAGAGAGAGACAGAGAGAGAGAGAGAGAGAGAGAGAGAAAGAGAGAGAGAGATAGAGACAGAAAGAGAGAGACAGAGAGAGAGAGAGAGAGAGTCAGAGGGGGAGGAGGGGTCAGACAGGTTCACCTGCCAGCCTGTTTGACATGACAGGTGTTCTCCTCTATCCTCTATTTACCTTTGTCCGGTGCAGTCTGGGACTCGGTGAGGGCAGCTTTGAAGTTTTGAGGACTCGCGGGAGGACTGACAGGTAGACAACATTCAACCCAGACACCGTGCCAGAGCCGGGTCTTATTTTGGCTCTGCCACCATGATGGGTCGGTACCCATTTTGGCTCTGACCTTTGTCGGCTGTGATGACACTCTCATTTGGTGTTATCTGTGGCTTTGGCCCTGCAGGTGGGGTGACTCCTGCCCTACAGGGGAAAAGCAGTAAGGGATGACCATCAGCTGGGCGACAGGAGTGGGGGGAGGGGGGCAGTGGTGACAGGGGGTGACAGACAGGACACTGGGTAAAAGCAGCAGCTCTATGCAGTGACAGACAGGACAAAGTTCAGTAAGTGGCTTTAGTCACTTGTTTCTGTGTGCTGGTCACAGATGGCCTCACTGGACACAATAAACATGCATAGAGAAAAGGCTTTGGCGCTGACAGGCACTGTTGTTATTGTTGTTTTTGTTGATGACAACATCTCTTGTCTGCTGCAGTCTGCAACATATTTAGAGTGACTTTCTGACAAAGCTTCATATACATAGTGAATGTTTTTATCACCAGGTCACAATGACACACACACACACATACATACACACACACTGGCCTGCAGTCTCTCCCCAAGTCTGCCACCCCCATGAACACACACACATTTGCAATGACACACACACACACACACACACTGGCCTGCAGTCTCTCCCCAAGTCTGCCACCTCCATGCACGCACGCACACACACATACACACACACACACACACACACACACACACACACACACACACACACACACACACACACAAACACACACACACACACACTGGCCTGTAGTCCCCCCCCCCCCCCCAGGTGTGGCATGGCTCATTACACACCATCTAACACTGTCCTGCCCCGCACCGAGAAACTGAGGCACACACTCCCCCAGCACACACACACACACACTTCCCGAGCAGCATGATCGATGGAGCCATCGCAGCAGCAAGGGTACCAGCCGCCACGTCCAGGAGAAGAGATAGGACATCGATTTGAAAAGAAATAGAGAGAGTTAGGGAGAAGAGGAATGAGAGAAAGAGAGACAGAAAGAGGGGGAGAGGAGAAATGAGATAGGGATTCGAGGGGTACAGAGATGTGCTGAGTGGAGCAATTACTGAGTGGAGTTTTTCAAAGTTTGATGCGGAGGTGCGAGCACATAATTCAGACTCTGATGCCAGCCCTTTATATCGTCCCTCTGATAGATACCCTCTTCTATTTTTAAAGTGCCCCGATAACGCATACAGGATTATTGGGTTGCGCACAAATTTATTTCAGTGTTAAGTATTTTTTTTCTTCTGTTTGAATTTCATTGATTTAAAACAGTGACAGCATATATTATGAAGCAATTAAAGCAGTGTAAGAACAACAACTGTAGTCATGTAGGTTAATTAGTAGTAGTACTGTCATCTGTGGCATGACAATGGAGAGCATTGTTACTGTCACTGTCACGGCCATTGAGTGTCATTGCCATTGATTAGCATTGTCATTGATTAGCATTGCCATTGAATGGCATTGTCACGGCCATTGATTAGCATTGTCATTGATTAGCATTGCCATTGAATGGCATTGTCATGGCCATTGATTAGCATTGCCATTGATTAGCATTGTCATTGATTAGCATTGCCATTGAATAGCATTGTCACGGCCATTGATTAACATTGTCATTGATTAGCATTGTCATTGAATGGCATTGTCATGGCCATTGATTAGCATTGTCATTGATTAGCATTGTCATTGAATGGCATTGTCATGGCCATTGATTAGCATTGTCATTGATTAGCATTGTCATTGATTAGCATTGTCATTGATGGCAATGCTACAGCACAACTGCGGGGAACAGTGGATAGTTTTCCAGAACTGGGTCCCCTCAGTGTGCTATCCCCTTACGCCCCTCTTTGTAACACCCAGACAGGTGCTCGATGGAGCCATTAGCCCTGGTGCCTCCCTTCTGGACACCAAACTCTAAGTTAGGCTCTCTTGTTAATCTTCCCAGTGCTACCCCACGACTCTGCCTGTTCAAGGAAAGCTGCTTGGAGCTCGGCCCAACAGTAGCTGTGCTTTTCCCCGCTGGAGTCACAGTGCACAGTAATCCAGTTCCAGCCATCTTCTGTATACAGTAATTCTAGCCATCTTCTGTGTACAGTAATTCCAACCATCTTCTGTACTGTAAATAGTAATTCCTGCTATCTTCTGTATAATTCCAGCCATCTTCTATATACAGTAATTCCAGCCATCGTCTGTGTATAGTAATTCTGGCCATCTTCTGTACATAGTAATTCCAGCAAGTTCCATGGAGGCTGGAGGCGTGCAAGCTTCCCTCTTCTCAAGATCATGGCAGTGTTTTGCTCCGGGGTGCATGTGTGGGATGGTCGTTTGGTCCACTGCCGAATACTAGCTGTGCTTTTCCTGCTGTCTTCACAGTATAATTGCAGCCACCCTCTGCATTCAGTAATTACAGCCATCTTTTGTGTACATTAACTCCAGCATGTTTCGTGGAGCCTGGAAGTGATGAAGCCTCCCTAGGATCATGGGAATGTTTAGCTCCGATGTGTGTGGGATGGCTGTGTCCTAGATAAGTCCCCTGATAGCAGCTGGGGCTGTTTGTGGCATAGTGGGGCTGTTGCTGTTTGTGTTGTTGTTGTTTGTGTTGTTGTTGTTGTTGTTACTAATGTCACAGATTCATTTCGGTTGTTTGACATGATACTGATACTATATTTGACATGATAATATTTTGTGACATATTTGTCATACTTTTTTCTGGATTCTTGTAGATATTTTTTCCATGTTTTTCATGATGCTTTTTTATATTGTCAATAACGAATGGTATATTTTCCACAGAACTCCATATTTATTTATTTTTTTATTTTATTAGTTACTTGTCTATTGTTGTTTATTGCTTTTCGGACTCATTTTATACTAGTGTAATATCCTCATGAGAGGAGAACTGTCGCTGGAAATATGTTCCCATCTCACCCATCTGTGTGTTTCAGCGGCCATATTTGGCAGACATATTTAGCAGCCATATTTAGCAGCCATATTTAGCAGACATATTGCCTCCAAGCCCCCTCTGCCATCGTTGCTAATGACTTTACTGATCGCATCATTTCAACGGCTCTCTGTAACGAGCTCAATAAGGGAGAGGAGAGCCTGCCTGCCGCCGCCTCTAATGTGCTTACAATGACCTGCGGTTCCTTTGATCGGCTCCTCTTTAGCTCCTTGCAAAGCGGGGTCGTCACCCACTCTCCTGCTGCATCAATAGCCCAAGAGCCAGGGGGTGGAGAAGAGGGTGGGTGGAGGGCTGGAGGTGGAGGTGGAGGGGGTGGATGTGTCTCGAAGAACCTTTCTTTCTTTCTTTCTTTCTTTCTTTCTTTCTTTCTTTCTTTCTTTCTTTCTTTCTTTCTTTCTTTCTTTCTTTCTTTCTTTTTCTTTTTCCCTTTTGCCCTGGATCGATACACTCCCCCTCAAGGGCACACACACACACGCACGCACACACACACACACACACACACGCACACGCACGCACACACACACACACACACACACACACACACACACACACACACACACAAACCTTTCCACACCTTCAGGCTGCAGTGAGCAAGCCCACTGATGAGTAGGGCAGCATTGACCCGGTGTCCAGGCGCCCAGATAACTGGGCCAATTAAATAATTAAGAAGCAGGTCACAGCTGCTGGGGAGCAGAGAGGCGGAGGTGATGGTGTGTGTGTGTGTGTGTGTGTGTGTGTGTGTGTGTGTGTGTGTGTGTGTGAAGCAGATCAGGAGACTCACAGCTGGAGGGAAGCAGGAAGGTGGAGGTGGGATGTTAGTGGGGTTGGTGGTGATGTCTGGGGGTGGTAGTGGGGGTGGTGGTAGTTGGGGTGTCTGGGGGTGGTGGTGGGGGTGGTGGTGATGTCTAGGGGTGGTAGTGGGGTTGATGGTAGTTGTGGTGGCTGGGGGTGGTGGTGATGATGGTAATGTCTAGGGGTGCAGGTGGTGGTAGTGGGGTTGGTGGTGGTGTCTTGGGGTGGTGTGGGTGTTTTTAAAATATATCTCCCTGCCAGGCTCTTCTTCTCTCCTCGCTGCTCATATCTATAAAGGCATTAATTAAACAGCAGTGGGTCATCTGCCCCTGCCAACACCACACCCCCCTCTTTTCCTGCTGGCACACACACACACACACACACACACACACACACAAACACACACACACACACACACACACACACACACATACACACACACACACACACACCTCGGCTCCCAGCAGGCATGGCAGAGTGTCCTGCAGTAATGTAGGCTGGCGGGCAGCAGGTGGTTGGTGCTCTGGTACCAGTGCTCCCCCTGACAGGTGTTAACGTGGGCTGGTGGGCCAGCGGGCCTGCGTGTGTGTGCTGTGTGCGTATGTGTGTGTGCGTGTATATGTGTGCGTGCATGCATGCGTGCCTGCATGTGTGCGTGAGTGAGTGTGTGTGTGTGTGGAGAGCATCTCCTGTCTGATTCACTGCTCTCTGCTAAGGGGTGGGGAGAGCCTTGTTGACAGTCTGGACAGCACAGATAAGAGTCTGTTGTTTCTCAGAATGAGTTTGGCATTACAGTATATTGCATTACATTACATCACATTTAGCAGACATCTGCATCCACAGCAACTTGGATGTAAGGAAGGACAATTAAATTACAGTAAGAAGGGGATACATAAGAGCTACAGTGTACAGTGTAGTATTGAGCACACAACAGCATGTGTATTGTGAACACTAAGCATACTTGTTTTGCTGGTGTTGGGGCTCTTTGGAGCCAAAAGGCCTGCAGTGGCTCAGTGGTTCTTGGCCCCTGGAAGCTCTCAGCAAAGCCTAGCCTTCAGCTACAGACTGGGAACACACACAGCATCCAGGCTGATTCCAGAGGTGCAGTACGCCTTCAACCAAAATCTGTTGTGGTAACATTTCTGTCACAGTGTGAGAACATCACAGTTTTGTGCATGGTGCAGTGATGACCGAATTTTCGTCATAATTTAATGTGAACATCAACAGCCTGTCATGGTGTTACTGGCTAACATCTCTTACAAATGTGCAGTACCAGATAAAAGGTTGGACACTCTTTCTCATTTAGTAGTTTTTCTTTACTGTTTTTATGTTCTACGTTGTAAATGAATACTGACGACCTCCAGCTGCGTGCTGAATGAACTGTGGGAGGGAAGCAGCTGCAGAATGTGTTCCAACATAGTTTGGATGTCCTCAGTATTAATCTATGATGTAGAACATAAAAAAACAAACTATTGAATTAGACAGCATGTCCAAACCTTTGACCGGTACTGAATATCACTGCCTTCAGGTTCTGCTTTGTACTGTACTGAAATTGTGAGGGTCTGCTAACACAGCACTGAAGGTAGAATAGCATCATGGCTAAGATCTCTTACAGCATGTAAGAGCCCAAAGCCATTGCTTGCAAACACACCACAGGCCTGACAGTCATGCTCTTTCTTATGGTCTACTCATTTGAAAAGACGGTAACGTTATGGCAGTGAAGTATGTCACAGCAATATTATTATAACATCAGGAAGACTTTTAATTATGGGAAGCCAATTTTAAATGGATTATGGTAATC